>JAMPIV010022916.1:815000-983930 GCA_024509875.1 Oreohelix idahoensis
AGAAGATTTGATTGGAGAATACAGCTTCATTAAAACGAAATTTTTACCCCCTAACACCACCCCTCTAATCCAACCCATGGATCAGCAGGTCACTGCTAACTTTAAAAAACTGTACACAAAATTCCTGTTTCAAAGATGCTTTGATGTGACCAATGCCTCAATTCTTACCCTCAAGGATTATTGGAAACACCACTCCACTTCAATATCCTCCATTATCTGAGGATAATAGATAAACCATGGGAAGAAGCTTCTTTGAGGACATTGAACTCTGCCTGGAAGAAATTGTGTGGAAGGCAGAGACTTTGAGGGTTGAGAGTCCGAGGGTGTGGTGGATGAAATTGTGCAAATAGGCACTCACTTGGGATTGGAGATGAGCAATGAAGACGTAGAAGAGTTGTTGGAGGATCACAGGCAGGAGCTCACCACAGAAGACCTGCAAGCCTTGTTTAAGGAGCAGCAAGCAGAAACTGTAGCCGAGATACTTTCTTCTTCAGATGATGATGACAAAGGGAGCCAAGGTTTCCACTGGGGAGATTAATGAATTGCTTTTTCATTGGGCTAAAACACAGAACATAGTGGAGAAATGGCACCCTAACATAGCTGTAGTGAATAGAAGCAATAATATATACGAAGACAATGTGATTACACACTTTAAAAAAATTTTGAAAAGTAGGGAGAAACAGTCAACACTCGACAAGTTCTTTACCCCAGCAAAGAGGCAGAAAAGAGCCATAACATCTGAAGGGCAGTTACCTGATGTTTTTATGGAAGGTGACTCCCCTTCCAAAAAATAATCTCCCTCCTCCACATCACTTCCTCCACACCATCATCACTCCTCAGTAAAGGTAAGGTTCATCCTAAATTTTCATTTTTACAGTGTTCATGTATGATTTTTTGCTTGTACATGTTATTTTACAAATTTAAATAACCAATATTCTGACTTAAAAATGGTTAGTGAAGAGTAACTTTTGGGGTCTGGAATGAATTAATCCAATTTACATTATTTCCTATGCAAAAAATTGATCCAATATTGAGAAAATTCAATATTCAGAACACTCTCAGGAACCAATTAATTCCGAATATTGAGGTTCTACTCTGTGTGTATGTGTATATATATATATATATATATATATATATATATATATATATATATATATATATATATATATATATATATATATATATATATATATATATATATATATATATATATATATATATATATATATATATATATATATATATATATATATATATATATATATATATATATATATATATACATTAGCCGCCATTAAAAACGCATCGAAATCGTGACATGTTTTCACAGTTGAAATGTTTATGCAAGTGAGCGATTTTCAAACCCCGAAAGTGTGCAAGTGATGAAGTTCATGTATTCCCACTTTACTGTCGATGTGATGTTTACTTCAAATTTTGCGTGCTTCTGCAAAACAAGGTTTTTGATAAATTCTGGCTTTATTAAAAGTCGAATCACATTGAAATTTGGCACACGCATTAGTCAAGTTTCAGCGAGTAAAAAGCCATTATCTGTTTTCATCGAAAGTCTGTTAATGTTTTTGTCATGCCTCGACTGTCATCCCAAGAGCGATGGCAAGCTGTTGGTATGCTCAGCAGTGGAATGGCGACCAGAGAAGTTGCCAGACATTTCAATTGTGACCAGTCCACTATAGTGAGGCTGAACCAGCGATTTCGGGCGACAGGTACCACCAATGACCGTCCCATGCTTGGTCAACCTCGTGTAACAACACTAGCTCAAGATCGCCAAATTCTATTGTTACATCTGCGCAATCACTTCCAAACAGCAACGACAGAGACGCTGATGCCAAACCTGTATTGATGCTGTAGGGGGTCATACACGGTATTAATGATGGCTGTGACTGAATGACTGACAGTGATTGCGACTTTTGTTTTTAATTTAAGACATCAAAATAGAGTTGTTAAAAGTACTTAACTGTTGTATAAGTCAGCAGAGATGTGAAAGAATTTGACAGTCACAGCAGGGCACAGAATATTTTTAAGTGATTTCAAAGTAACTGCAAGAATTTTGGTTCTGTACTGGGCTACTTTTGAAAACCATTAAAAAATAAATTAAGATCATGTTTTAAAAAAGCAGGAATTACGCTGACAATTTTCCCACAGTGATCTGGTGCTCAGGATTAGTTGTACCTTGGTCTCTGTCAACCAGCAGAGTGCAACACAAACCTTTAAGCTGAACTACAAAGTCCACAGGAAAATGCATTACAGCTGTACAATCATTAAAAAAAAATGAAGCACCCATTGAAATGAGTGAAACTGAAACAAAAAATTATTTTCAGCTTTTGTAGAAGTTAAACTGGCAACAAATTTAAGATATATACAAATAAACAACTTGGAAGAAACTTGTTTGGTCCTCACACGAGTCACAGATAAGGCCATGCCTGACCCTGTAGTGAGGGGTGACCCAAGATGAAATTTCATTAATCACTATTGGACTATCAAGTTCAAGGGCCCAGGATTAACTATTAACACTACTAGGTGCTGAAAATATCTTCTCATACAACTGACAGATAGGGAGCCGCTCTGGTGTAGTGGTTACCAAACTGCGCTGGCGACCGGGTGACCCAGGATCAAACCTAGGACATTTGAAGATTTTTCGTTGACCGGTATTTGTACTGGATTAACTCGAGCCCTGGCGAGGACATTTGCAGAAGTGTCGTCGACCAGGGACTGGCGGCTCCTGAGCCAACCCAGCTCTAATGGGTACCTCCGAAATCTGCGAGTATCTGCCTGAATGGCGAGGGATACCTGTCTCTGTACAAGAAAAGAAAAGGGATACTCAAGTAAAAATCAGTCTCAGGTTAGACATACTAACCTGAGATTTTGCCTCGAGTAATAGCGGGCGTACGAAAAGAAAAAACAAAAAACTGACAGTTGGCATAAGAACATCTGGGTGACCACAGTTGAGGTTCAAAGATATGCGCAAGAGAAACAAGAAGGCACTTGACATAAATCCAACAACCTAGGATAATGAAGCTGCCGACTGCACCAAGTGATGATGCTTCCTACAGCCCCACCTCACATTGGATGACAAGAAGCTCTCACAACAAGCAAAAGAGAAAACAACACTTCAAAAGGTACACCAAGAACAAAGCAGTTGAGGGCTATCACCTCAAGGGCACATTCCCAGTCAGTTATGACTGAAAGGGCTACTATAATATGCTATACTTTACTACACTGGGTGCTAGTAATTTCTACGCCTCTTTAAAATGCATAGACAGTTTTAATTTTGACATTATCTAACTTGAATCTAAAGTTTTAAAAAAGGACTAATGTCAAAACAGCTGATCACTGCTTCACATATACATTTTGATTTGTTGTGCATCTTCTCTCTGGAGATGACTATTGTTATGAATCATCCCCCTGTGCTTCCTCCTTTCATAATGATCTTTACATTCTTTCCTTTTTACATCTTTCATAACACTGTTCACAATTCAGTCCAAACACTGTCATGTGTTTTTAAACAATCAGCCTACTTCTTCCATTAATAATACCCTTCTTGTGACTCCTTAAAAAATTCAGTTGAAATTTAAAAAATGGGATATGTTCTTCGATGCTTTCCAAATACAGTTAGGATTAAGGTTAGGGTTTAGGATTCCTAAACCTGACCCTTATTATTGCGTCTCTGAATTCTTTTATAAAGCTGCATCAAACAGATGATACACTTCATTTCAACCAAAACTTCCTCTAACTGTCGAACTACATGATAACTCTTTTGGTTGAAATGAAGAAATGTGGGTCATCTGTTCGAGACGGCCTTAAAAAATAATTCAGAGATGCAGTAATAAGGGGTAAGGGTTAGGAATATTAAACCTAACCGTAAACTTAATCCTAATCCTAACAACAATGGTGACTTAGTAGGATGACATCGATGTACATGTCCCTTTGTTTTTCATTTCAACCAATCTTTTTTTTTTTAATATGACTCTTTTGTTTTGTCTCGGCTATTGTATTTTGTGACTTTTGAGCCTGAAAAAGTCTTTGTAATGATCGCTGGTCCTCATATCTGTAGCCTATACATTTTTTTACATTACACAAGACCGTTTACCTGAATGCATGCGGTCGAACAACGTTGCAACTATACTTGGACGTCTTACGAGGTGACTCCGCTGCCATTTCAACGGCCAGTGTTCTATAGCTATGGTAATTTCCTTAGGTAAACTTTATTCACAAGATTTCAATTTTAGCTTTTGTTTACTACATGGAGGAAGTTGACGTCATCGTTGTTTTTGTTAGTAGGTGAAATTACGTCTTTCAGCCTAAGAGAACTTCACTGCAAGGGAAATAATCGAAACGTTTGCTTTGTTACGGTGAATAGAATGCAGCAAAATATGCTATTTAATCCCCCCCCCCCCCCTTTTTCCCCCCCCCTTTTTTTTTATTAAAAAAAAAAAATGTTATCCTTCATGGTCTTCGTTTCATTTCTTTACTTTCAAATGATTTTTGTTAAAAGTTGAAAAACAAATATCCCGTTCAACTTCTGATGGGTTATTTTTTTAAATTTTATTTTAAATGATGAAAAATATTACGTTCAACCTCTGATGTGTTATAATTAGGACATATAGTATTTTCAATTCCAAATAAGATGAATAATTGCCGATACAGGGAAAGCGACATCACATCTGTCAAATCTTTGTAAATATGGCAAATCAAATTTAACAATTTTGCTCGTATGTTTAAAAAAAACACACAAACAAAAACGAGATCAAAACAAAACCAAATAAAAACATCAAACAAAAATAGGCCTAATATTCAAGGGTTATAATTAGGATACATAACGACACTAATTAAAGATAACAATTTTGGTTTCCGGTATCTGACTATGACATCATTTCATCCCTCCAGTCAGTCCAAATAGACTTAAATTTAGTAAATCAAAAGAGGATGTACGTGTCTACCCTTCTTTGTCCCAAAACGGCAGTCCCTTACACCTGTCATGTTGTTAAAAGAGGGGGGGGGGGGGGAGCCAAGGGTGTTTGTGATGACACCCAGTTCACTATTCATCTATCATCAGTATGTAATTACTAGAACCTCACCAGACCTTCACTTTGCCGCCAGACCCTCACTAATCCTTATATAGTAATTTGTGCTCTTTTTATACAGTATACTGTTTTACTATTAAGTTAAGACTAAATTACATGAACAGAGTGTTGCCAGTAATTTTAATGGAAGGGGAAGTGATCTGGAAAATGTTAGGTGAGCAGATTAGATTATGGGTTGTCGTTGCTTGAAGACGTGATTGTCTTTAATGTTAGGTTAAATTGTAATAGGGGAATTCTCTCGTATGTTCGAGAAGTAAAGTTAGAAAGCGTGTGAACGCTAGTCATTTCAATTGTGTAGAGGTATGTACTCCGAACTGTTTTGAGCTACGGGTGTTTAGCTATTTGTGGCTAGCCCGTGCAAGTAGTGAGACTGAGCGGTGTTTTTTTGAACAGCCGGGTCTCGTATCTTTTTTAGGCGGGAGATGTGTATTCCCGTGGGGCAGTGAGTTTTGGGCATCGACTGGAGAGAGTCGGCCCCATAGTGTGTGTTTTCGATGGTAAGCCTGTACAGTGCTGAAGATAAGAGGCCATTATTTGTGTAGGCCATTATTTCCTTAGAGAGGATAATTTTGATATGTGAAGACATGTTGATAAGTGATATTATTGCAAACTGCTGGGTGAGCAGTATTGTGTGTATTTTGGGATGTTAGGATCCCTTGACTTATATTGTGATATAATCGCGCTAAGATGAGTAAAGGCGAGATTATTGCAGACTGCCGGGTATGGAGTCTTGTGAGAAATTGCTGGTAGGACTCATTAGATTATGATAGCGCTTATGTGAGGATTATCTGGAGGATACCATATTTATGCAGTAGCACGGCGATGATGTAAGGCGTTTGCTATCTGTGAGAAGGATCCATTATTATTATGATAGCGTTTATGTGAGGAGTATCTGGAGGATACCATATTTATGTTAGCACGGTGGGGATGTCCGGTTGCTAACGGATCCATTATTATTATGATAGCGCTAATGTGAGGACAGGTGGATAGCGCTGAGTTGAGGAGTATCTTTAAGGAGGCTATGGATATTGTAGTATCTGCATGATTCTGAGATGTGAGGAGTACTTTATTATTGTATTGCTGTAAACTTGTAATTTGACTATGACTGTGTATTCTCTATTAACGTAACGTGTTGTGGTGTAATAAACGTCATTAACTTTCACCTGCCGTTACACCATTCCATGCCTCTGATGTGTGTACCTGTAGTGTGTGAATGTATCTATACACACCTTACTTATGACACCAACACACAACCGTAGTATTATCAACAGTACCCAGCCATTAAACAATAAAAGTAGTATTATCACAGAGTTATGTTAGATAAGTCTCACCCAGCACATACAGCTTTTACCAGATGCCCACCAACAACTCAGGCCAAGCCAATGAATACCACTAGATACCCTACAGGATGGAAGTGTAAGGAGGAAATTGTCCATCTGGGTACATTAATTACATCAATTAATAACAGTTGTGAATACAAGCCAGTGATTCCGCCCTGGGAGATCAAGAAACCAGACACGGACTACCACCTAGCAGAAATACTTAAGAAAACAAATAATATAGAAAATATTAAAAACACAGCCAATAAATATATACAACAAATATCAAAAGACAGCATTACTGTGTACACAGATGGATCCAAGGGAGAGGATGGCAAATTGGGGATAGGAATATATATTCCAATATGGAAAATGGCAAAAGAATATAGCATCACGGAAAATACATCCATTTTCACTGCAGAGATGGTGGCAATACTAAAAGCACTAGAAATATTCTCTAATAACCCTCCCAAAAAATTAACAGTTTTAATTGACTCTCTTTCAACAATTAAAGCACTTAGAAACTTACGAGAATGTAGTAGACCTGATATAGCAGAGGAGATTTTTCTGGCTACTACATACTTATATTCCAGAGGATATTCAGTATTAATTGCTTGGATACCTTCACATGTTGGCATAGAAGGAAATGAAAAGGCAGATAAAGAAGCCAAGAAAGGTAGATCTGATAAAAATCTGATAAATGCAGGGATGAGTAAATCAGAAATTAAGAGCTTAATTAAAGATTTAATAACAGATGAATGGAAAGCAGAGTGGGATAAAAATCTGAAAGGAAGACATGCATATAAGATGTTCAGGGCTCCAACAAGAAAATGTCAGATATCTAGGGAATTGAAAATTCCCAGTAATTAGAAACTTCTCAGACTACAGCTGGGAAAAGGCTATTTCAGAATAGAAGAACCTTACTGTGCAGAATGTCTTCAAGACAATAATATAGAACATTTCTTGTTAAAATGTTAGAGGTATGACCAAATGAGAATACCAATATTGGATTGTTTGCAGGCATCCAACTTACCTATAAATATAGAGGAGGTGTTCAGAATAGACAGACCTAGGGAACTGCATAATATAGTCAAACAATATTTAACACGAACATATGTTAATATATAGTGGCTGGGAATGTGAAGGTCTGATGCTGTTCTTACAATGCATGTGACTTTAAACAGATGAAAGTCAATTAAATATCTGGTAAAGTCTGTTATATAACTAGAACCACCAGGCCTTTACACCCCTCCACTTTAATATTATTCTTGTTCATTGTTTGTTTGTTTTTTGTTTTTTTTTTAACGTATAGGCCTAAGCACAATTGTGATTATCCCTATTTACAAATGTGATGCCACTTTCTCATGTCGGCAGTTGTTCATATTATTTGGAATTGAAAACAATACATATCCTAATTATAACCCATCAGAGGTTGAACGGGATATCTTTTTTTTCATTAATTTAGAAAAAATAAAAATATACTGGGCATGTCTCTAGGTCTGTCGATTTTCAATACATGTTCTACAGTTATGAGTGAACTGAATGCCTATAAATAATCTATTATTTTAATTCTCTGTTGTCATGCTTCTTATATCTTAAGTAAATAAAATGAAACCCGAAACGTCTCGTGTTCCCTGTGCACCGTTAATTTGTAAAACTTATTCAATACTGTTTTATTTGTTTTTATATATATATATATATATATATATATATATATATATATATATATATATATATATATATATATATATATATATATATATATATATATATATATATATATATATATATATATATATATATTTTTTTTTTTTTTTTTTTTTTTTTTTTTCTTAACCAGCGGCACTTGGGCTTTCAGCCTCTCGGCCCAATGAACGTCATTGCGAGGCTGGGGAGCCTGTGGACTTTCCTTCCAACCGGGTCAGGAGCTTCGCTCCTTCCCATCCACAGAGGGTTTATCTCAGGAGCCGTTCAGGTTATTCAGTTAAAATCCCTGTCAATGACACTCTTTCAAATGCTCACGTGTGTATCTTTTTTCCCCTCCGATGTGACGTCACAAGTTTCTTAACTACTCCCCTTTTCCCAGTTTTTTTGTACTACTAATAAGAAATAATGTAATCAAGTGTAAATTAGTTAACTAGTCCAGACAAAATAGCAAGCTGTCAAGTAAAACAGAGTTTAATTATTCAGGCTTTTAGAAAAACGTGCTGGTCAAATGTTGCTAAATTTTTTTTCTTTAAATAGCGCTCATTTTGGCTTTAAAAAAAAGGGTAAAGGATCCCGTTAAACGCCCATTGAGGCATATTGGGAATATGGTGTAGGCCCATATGTTCTTGACCATCGGCACACTAGGGGTGATGTAGTCAGCATCACGCCGGCCGCCTTAACCTTCCCAAAAGTTGCTCTGGTACCCAATTGGGGCTGGGTCGACCCAGGAGCCGTTTGCGGCCTAAAAATATCCCACCTCATCTGGGGATCGAACCATAGACCACTGAGCTAGGAAGTCAGTGCACTAACCACTATGCTACCGTGGCTCCCTCGTTTTGGCTTAATTTCATTTAAATAGAATATAATTAATTACATTTAAAGTAAACACAGCCGTAACTTTAGTTCTTACTGTTAAAGTTTCATTAAATAATAATAAACTTGGGGAAAAAATCCCACAAATTCAAACGTAAAAAACAGAAGTCGTTATCAAATGAATGATTTCTATTCGTTATTGTTATCCCACGTCAAAGTAAAATAATCCTCCACAGAACGAACTAGATGCCCATTTGCTTCCGCTGGTGCTTCCGCTGGTGGTCCAAGGCATCAAGCAGGGAGCGCAGAGACATGGTAGTTCAGGAGGTACGAGGAGCTGAGAATGATAAGAGGTTGCAAAAAGCAGTGCAGCAGGTCCAACAAGGCCAATGGACTACATGGGAAGGAACCCTGCAGAGGTCCTTGACATGGAGTGATATATGGCATATGGCACCTCTCAGGCTCAGCTTCGTTGTCAGATCACTGTATGACCTGCTGCCGTCGGCCACCAACCTTGTGAAATGGGGAAAGTCGGATGATGAGCAGTGCCCCCTGTGCCAGGGGAGGCAGACACTTGAACACGTGCTCTCAGCGTGTAAGGTGTCTTTAGGGCAAGGGCGATACACTTGGCGCCATAACAAAGTGCTAAATTAGCTTGCTGCGACAATAGATCTGGCAAGGATGAAGGCGAATAGCAAACCCAGGCCGAGCACTGCAAATACATACTTTCTGAGGGCAGGAAAGTCAGCACACCCCAAACCGAGTAAACCTGGTAGCAGTTTACCATCTCTTCTTGACTGTGCAAACGATTGGGAGATGGCGGTAGACCTACCTGGACGAGGGGCATATCCAGAGAGTATCCGAAAATCGCGTAGACGGCCGGATATAGTGCTTCATTCTTTAGCAACGCTTCAGGTCATACTGATTGAACTGACCGTGCCATTTGAATCCAGATTAGACGAGCAACATTCGTTCAAAGCGGCCAAGTGTAGTGATCTGGCCGCGGATCTAAGACACGATGGGTTCACTGCAAGGGTCATGGCTGTTGAAGTGGGCGCAAGAGGGCTTGTTGCTGCATCAGTGTATGATCTATTGAAACTGTTGGGGCTGAGGGGACAGTCGAGAACGAGGGCACTGAAGAGGCTTAGTGAAACTGCCGAAAAGGATCAGGCTGGCTGTGGAACAACCGCAATGGGCAGTGGAGATCGTGACAATAAGCGCTGTGGTACAGAAAACACGTCCACATAATAATAATAATACGCTGCGTTTTGTGGTGTACTAGTGAACGGGCTGTGACTCAGGGGCGATCGGCGGTGTATACTATAAGGGGTGTCGGTATCAAAAGTCCAGTGGGGAACGCGCAGTGTCTAGACTCGTTGACTTCGCGATGGTGTCTCAGTGTGTGCGACGGAACGAACGGAATAATTTGTCTTCTCTTTGTTACTTTCACAATCCTTTTTTTTCACAAGCTCGACACGGCGGATTCAACAGATCAGACGTACCTCATTCCAGTGAAGGATCGAGGACAATTCCAGATAAGTTTTTTTTCCTTGTTCTTGTTCATTCGTTAAAGTATTAGTTGTGTAAAGTATTATTCGTTAAATTTTAGTTATCTAGTTAAGCAGTGACTAGGAGTGGTAATATAAATTCGAAATATTAGGGAAAGTTCAATATATCCGTGCGCCACGTGGTGTTTTCTTTGTTGAAGGTACAGCGGCCATGTTTTTTACCGTACATTCTCGTAATCGTAGATAACCAGCAGTGTTATACTATTGATAGACCTAAACTATATTATTAGTTAAAGTATATATATAGTGAGACTAGAGATAAGCATTAATTCCAATAAAGACCAGTCATATAAGTAAAATAATAGTAGCAACATAAAAGACAGGGTACTAACAGTCATAGGTAAATGAATCAATAAATATAATCACAATGCCGTCAATGACCAGGTTGCAATCCAGAGAGGGGAAAGCGTGGATCAGGCCAGCTGAGAAGGGTAGAAAACCAAACCCGGCAGAAAAGAACAGGATCACAAGCCCTATAGTCAGAAACACAGAAATTGGGGAAAAAATAGAAACAATAAAGGAAAATCTGAAAGGAGGCGCAGAAATTAAAACTGCAGTAAGTAAGGGAGGCATCAAAGAAGAGTTGGTCACTCGAAAAGCAGCAGCTGGGAGACATTTTCAGGCCATAAATCGAGGATTCCTCAGCAAGAGAGAGGTTGATAAAAAAAACGAAGATGGCTGTATACCGCTCCACCTATGTCCCAGTCTTGACATATGGATGCGAGTCATGGGCAATGACTACAACCCACAAAAGCCAGATCCAAACCTCAGAAATGAGATATCTGAGGAAGGTGGTTGAAGTAACAAGAAGAGACATGGTACGCAACCAGACGATACGTCAAGGCCTTAAATCCCACCCCCTGCAGACCCAAGTAGAACAGTACCAACTAAGATGGTTTGGCCATGTCTGCAGAATGGGAGAAGACCGGCTACCACGACAAGCATGGGAAACAAAGAGCCAAAGATCCAGACCCCCATGACGACCCAGAGTCCGCTGGGAGGACAACATTAGACAATCTTTGAAGGACCGAGGACTAGAATGGAACCAGGCCAGGAGGAAGACAGCCGATAGGATAGTCTGGCGCTCTCTCTTCCAAACCTCTACACCTCACGGTAGAAGGGGAACGACTAAGTAAGTAAGCAGAAACAACGAAAACGAAGACGCAGGAACCCGGACAGTAAACAGACAGGACACAGGAAAGAGGACAACCATGAAACCACAAGCAAAAACAGTCAGGAAACCAGAGGAGGAGAAAACAAAGAAACCAAAAACAGAATCAAAATAACACAGATAGCTGGAACAGTAGCCACACTGAGATCTCTCCCGGATGACAAAATCCTGGTCATTCTGGAAGCAATAATAGTGAAAAAAATATATTGACAAAATGCAAAAACATAAAAATGGAGTAACAATCACGGTAAACAACACAGAAAAAGGCAAGGCACTACTACAGGAATTAAAGAGTAACCCAAAAAGTGCAACTCGCACATGGGATAAAGGTACAGATCGAGTTGATCAAGGAGACCCGAAGATTCGTCATCAAAGGGGTTGACTCAAACCTAACAGAAGAGGAGATCCACACTAACATAACGAAAGAAAACCCACAAACAAAGATAGAAAAAGTAGAAAGAATAAAAACCAAAGAGCAAAAGAATACTACAGTGGTAGTGCTAAATATAAAGGGCACAGAAATATCCAAGCAGGTCAAACTCCACCAGAGAGCCAAAATGACAGAGGTATTCATACCTAGCATTATACAATGCACAAACTGTCAAGCCTTTAGCCATACGCAACATGTGTGTAAAAGAGCGACTAGGTGCAGTTTCTGTGCGGGAGCACACAGACACGCAGACTGTACAATGGCTAAGGAGGATAAAGATTATAAACGAGAAAACAAAAACAGAAAATGTGCAAACTGCCAGGGTAGCCACAGTGCCAGGTATCAAGGGTGCCCAATCTATCAAGAAACAAAACACATATTAAAAGAATCACTAGAAACAAGCAAACCATTCTGGCAAATAAAAGAAAGACAGAAAACAAACAACCATCTTCAAAACTCTCAAGAAAGTATCATTAAGAAACAAATACAACAAATAACCAGTGAAATGAAAGACATAAAGGAAATAATCCAGAAAGAAGATAAAATTAAAACACTCATAAACAGTAAAGAAGATGACAACACAGAAGAGACAGAACATAGCCTCATCCAAGCCAGACAGGTACTAGAAGAAATAAAAACAGCACAAAAGGAAATAGAGAGAGACCTCAAAAAAAAATAGCAGAGATAAAAGAAGCTAATGAAGAAATCCTTAAAAAAATAGAGAGAGAAAGAGCTATTTTGTCAGACGAAAAAAGACAAGAGAATAAAATGATTAAAAACCAAGACAACAAAGAAAATATGGAAAAAAAATGTAAGGAAACAGTGGAACTAAACCTACCATACCTCGTAGAAAGAGTTCGGAGTAAAATGGTTACTTGGAATGATGAGTTTGTAGAGAACATGAGAGATAGTGAGCAACACCAAAAAAAGTAGATCCCTTATCAAAGAACCTAATAAAAACAATAACATAACTAAGCTAACCATACTAAAAGGGGACCACAGACTCTAGAGCTATCAAAATAGTTCAGTGGAACTGTAGGGGTGCCAGGAAGAACCTGATGTCTCTTATGGGACAGTATAAGGAGGCAAAACCCATCTTTGCAATACAAGAAACCCTCCTGAACCCCAAACAGAAACTGAACTACCAAGGGTATATAACACTTAGAAATGATAGACCGGAGGGAAGAGGAGAGGGATTGGCCTTTTTAATACATGAAGACTACAAAATATTAAATTGGGAACAATTCAACACAGAAAATATTGAAGGAATAAGTATAACATTAGACAGTGAGCCAGATAACTTAAAAATAATAAACATTTATAGCCCCAAGGGTAATATAACCGATAGGGATGTGGTGAAGTGGGATGTTATAAATATTTATAGGGGGACTTAGTGTACTGACTGAGATCAGCTGTGAAGGTATCTATATCTAATGAGAGTAGTGTATTATAGATAACCTTACTTGCTGCCACATATGTATACCTCAGTCAGAATTATTCTGGAATAGTGTGATGACTACGTTATATGTCTAGGGTATGTGTATGATGAAGTGTAAGTCATAACAACAACAGACAGATAAACAATTTAATTTATTCCACCACACTTGACAACACTGTGACACTCACATACATAAAACACTCTACGAGGATATCTTAAAGGAGTCACTGATAACTTTTCAAATAACAATATGTATTCAGTGCTGTCATGAATGTATATGTGTCCTGATTCAAATACAAAGGGAACCAGGAATCACAATCAATTTTAATTACAAGGTATATGTACAGAATTTATTAATATGAATCTTGTAGTGACATCTATAATTAATAGTATCCTATGTGTGTCAGTTGTGTAGTGGTAATCTGAGGTAATACTGGTTTTGTTTTGTTCAAGCTCTGTTGGTATTTGTCATCATGACTTCAATAGTTTGTCGTTGTTGGAACTAGTATAGGAGATGTTCTCAGTTCCTGGCATTAAAACAATTGAATTCCCCTCTTAATTTTATTTTAGAATGTCATTTTAAGATGGGGTACATAATGTTGAGCTCCATGGACACACTCTCTTATCTTTCGTGATGACTGCAGTAAAAGACTCCTCTGCTCGATTACTTTAATGAGTTCTGGAGTCACCCCACTGGTTGCTATATGGACCAAGGAGTATGCTGTCCGCCTCTGGCTTCAGCAAAGCTCTGACCAGGTGCTGCTCAATAACTTTAAGACCACGGTCCCTGAAACAAGAAGGTTGTACCTCCTACTTCATAACTAATTGATACTCTAGTTCTACACTGAGCACAATACATCACAAACATTGAGTTCAGAGCGTTAGGCCAACTGTCAGCTTCATCTGAAATACTTTATACCAGTATTTCCCTCCCTAATGGTTACTACGCCTCTGCAATTCCAGCATTATTTCTGTCTAATCAATAATCTAGGGGTCAGTGTACTGTTTGGCCATTCCATGCAGTTTTACTTTCCTCCGACACCTTCTGTTCAGGCTGGAGTACCATAGGCTTTACATCATGTTCGCTACTGAACTACACATATATACAGACATAAATTATCAATTTACATTCAATTTTCATTAAAAGATATTGAATATTTCAAGCTTACCACAATTCATGGAATAATAAACAGTTTCGTTGACTGGCAATGAATATAGCACAACTCCGATCTGCCGATGTCCCAGGCTTTATTTTATAACAAATATACACTGGTGCTCAACGCACTGCTTCTTAGTAGGTTTATTACAAGATGTGGCAATGAACAGACGCTCTGAATTGAGTATATTCGCAGCTCTACCCAATGAAACCATGTCTACACATCTTTTCAAAAAAGTACTCCTTTTTCACGTTTCCCCTGACAACACAAGATAGTATTTATAGCCCGACCAATCGTGTTTAGTCTTACATTTGTGGCGCTCCAATCAATTAGGAGTTAACATGGTAGGCTATTTCCGTAACGTAAGGTTTTTTCAAACACGTTATAAAAAAAAATTTTATGAGCAGAAATGATTTCATGCTGTCAGGCACCCCCACTATTTTATTTTGGTTATAATTTGGTAATTCCTAGACTATTTGCGTAACGTTTTACATATTCTTTGTCAGCAAACCCTAAGGAACCCAAATATCTCAATCTAAGGGAGCTAGGTGGCTGCGTTCAAAATGTGCATTTTCTACCACCTCCTGTTCACTTCCATCCCCATGTGGTGTCTGGGTACTGTCATGTTTTCAAACGTAAACCCATCTAATGTTATCTTTCCTAATAAGCGTTTTCCAGGTTTTTTAAAACCTAACTCTGGGAAGGTTAGTGTTTTTATCACTGTCCGTCTGAAACAAAGTTAGTGCATGTGGCCTTACACGCGTGACGGCAGCAATTGTGTATCGCGCGACGCGTGTTTAGTATTGCATGCTTCCTGCCTTCATTCGCCCCTCTCTCTCTCCTGCTTTATCTGTCTTTTTAGTTACGCCGTGTATGGGATGAATGAAATATTAAATATAGGTCATTGATCAGCTTGCGTATCTCAAGGTTTTTCAAAGAAATGCAGTACACGTTTCATTGAAGAAAGCGTGCAGCGACACAGTAGGCTTTTACTATCAACGTGAAAGCGTTACAATTTGCAGACGAAGTAGAAAACAAGGGGGAATTCGAGTACAGTCATTGTGACAGCACTGTTCTTTTACCATTGCTCTTTTCTTTATTAAATGTATTTGTTAGGCTTTATATTTACCTGATAATTTATATATGTGGATTAGAATATTCCACGACATCTCCCCTCTTAAAACAGACGTTATATGTCAGTCCTTTATTCTATATACACATAGAGAAATTTATTATTATTTCTGGGGTTTAGGGTGATTCTCATCACACGGATGGCGGCTTAAAAAATCCGCTCCCAAATTTGTTTTTCCAGATATATACTCAATGCTAAAATTATATGGAGCCAAAAGTAAGGACCATCGGAGTAACCTAGAATTCTCATGCCTAGCCTGTGCTAGAAACGATAAAGGTTTGTGATCCGTTTGCAACTTAAATGCCTTCCCATACAGATAAATATTGAATTTCTTTATTGCCCATATTACTGCAAGACATTCTTTTTCGCTAGTTGAGTAGTTGATTTCAGCTTTATTCAACTTTCTGCTAGCATATGCCACTGGGCTTAATTCCCCATCCAATGCATCTGATTTCTGTAGTAGAGTTGCACCTAACCCAATATTACTGGCATCCGTCCTTACAATGAATTCTTGACTTAAGTCAGGTAATTTCAAAATAGGTTTGCTTGTGAGCTTTTCCTTCAATTCCTGGTAAGCCATTTCACATTGTGGTGTCCATGTAATGCGATCTGGATGTCCTTTACGTGTCAAATAAGTTAACGGTGCACATATGGAATTAAAGTTTTTGATATACTTCTGGTAGAAACCACATAATGAGACAAAGGATCTCACGTCCTTCTTGGTTTGTGGTCTCGGGGCTTTCTTTAGTTTCTCTAAATTCTTTGGGTCAGGGGTCATGTTTCCCTGATAAACTGTGTGTCCCAAAAATTCCAATTCTTTACATCCAACGCAACATTTGGTTGGTCGGGCTGTTAAATTTGCTTCCCTAAGTCGATCAAACAGCATCTTCAGAGAGTCAATGTGTTCCTCAAATGTTTCTGTTGCTATAAGGATATCATCCATGAAATTTGTGATACATGGATTATTCAGAGGGTCCAATAATTTTCTCATCATTCTAGAGAAGACACTAGGCGCATTCTTCAATCCAAATGGCAATCTATTAAACTCATAGTGTCCTTCTGAGGTACTAAAAGCTAGGTATGGTCTAACCTCAGGCTTTACTGGAATCTGATAGTATTCTTTACTCAGATCCACTTTTGAGAAATATTTAGCTTTATTTAGTCTGGCAAACAGCTGATTTGTATCCGGCAATGGATCCACCTGTCCTTCTGTAATAGCATTCAGTCTCCTGTAATCTATACAGAGTCTATGTTCTCCAGAGGGCTTCCTTAAGAGTACAACACCGGAACTATACGAAGATTCACTGTGCGAAATAATTCCTTCCTTCAACAGATAGTCTATCTCTTCCTTCAAAGCTTTCTCCTTAGCAAACGGAATCGAATATGGTTTCATAAAGACAGGTGTGGGGTCTATCAGTTTCATATCATATTCCAATAGGTTTGTATGCCCTGGTCGGTCTGTTAACACCTCTGCATGATTATTTAGAACCTGTTGCACTCTCTCTTTCTGAGTTTTCGTTAAATGTGTACTGATTTTCACCTGTGCTGCTGTCTCACAGGGGTGTAATGGATATTCAAATGATGAAAGTGGTTCCTTTTTCATCTCCATGGCGATGGACAAGGTCAACAAGTGTGTCTCTTCCTGATGTTCTCTTTCCAAATATTTCTTCAGGAGATTCACATGATAGATTTTTTCTTTCCCCTTCTTATCTATCTTATAATTTGTTCTAGACACCTTCTCTAAAACTGTATATGGACCCTGCCATCCAATTTGTAACTTATTCTGACTCCCGGGGAGAAGAAGCAGTACCTTCTCTCCCACAGCCAAATCTCTGTCTTTCGCCTTCCTGTTATAATAGGCAGCATGTTTCTTCCTGGCTTGTTTCAAATTTTCATTGGCAAGTTTCCAGCCAGTTTTTAAACGAGTGGTCAGCTCATTCACATATTGGTATGAAGATGTAATGTTTTCCTCTGCCTTTTCATCAGTCCACGTTCTTAACAAAGCTTCGAGTGGACCTTTTATTGTGTGGACCTATTTGTCCATGCACCGGTATGGTCTCTTCCACTCGAAGCTCTATAGTGATGATTTTTCTTCCCAGAATTATCATGCATAAAACGACCGCTACCAATTTTTCTTTTGGGGCTTTCTCCCCACTTAAAATTCTTGATGAGAGATTTCCTCTCTACATCCTCTTCCTCCAGTTTGTTTAAGTCCGATTGAGGGATTTTCGGCTTATCCTGGGGTAAGACATCTTTTTGCACTCTCCGCATAGTGGCCATTGTAAAACAGTTAAGTGAAGCTTGTCCGTGAAAAGGGGCTTCCCATTCCATTTGGTCCACTTTATCAAATCTATTTTTCTTTTTATTATCAGGCCTAATTTTGCCCCGTGGCGTGTCCAGGTCCTGATCAATGTTCCCACTTGTGGGTGTTCCCTCATGTGCTATGCTACACCTTTCTACAAAATTCTCAATGTCCCATCTTGCTTTGGGCCAATAATAATTGTGAGCCACCTTTTGGATGATGGTACCTATTTTCTCATGGTCCCCATCTGGTTTCACATGTAGGCTCCTTATTAAGTCTGCCCTATATCTTTTAGGAAGTACCAGCTGTCCCTGACCTTTGGATCTAGCTCCAGTCTTCCTATACATCAACTTGTTTTTCATGTAAAAATCTCCCTTGCCTGGAGTTGTATGACAAGTTGACAATTTTCTGAAACAAGGCTTGAGTGTTTTATCCCCAGCCTGTGCCTTCCTCATCTCTTCTGGAGTGGTATCCAACATAATATCCTCCTCCTGTCTTGAGGTCGACCTGACCTGAAGGGTTGCCATATACACAGGTTTCCTTCTGCAACGGTCAGTGTCATGATTGTCCATCTGACAATTTTTACACCACCTTTTTCCTTGGTTGAAAGATTTTCTTTGATCATATTTCCTTTCATCGAATTGTGGGAATTTATTTTTATTTTCATACCGTGGCCTATCAAACTGGTGCTTACCTTTGTTTTGATCTCTAGGATCAAATTTATTAAAGTTCTGTGGTGCCCTAAAGTTATCAACTTGTTTCTTTTTATTACCTGTTACCTCTGCTTGAGCTGCTTGATACCTTTCAGCAACATTTAGCAACTCACCCAGCCTCTCTGCACCTTGTTCCTGAGAAACTTTCTCAGGTCTGGAGCCATGGACTCTCTTAATTGCTCTATAAGGACCATTTCCTTAAGATCTTGGGTTTTCCCCAGAGAAGTCCATTTCTCCAAGTATGTCTCTATTCGTGCAGAGAACTGGTGATAGGTTTCACCTGACAGTAGTTTAGCATTCCTAAATTTTTTCCTATAAAATTCTGCATTCTTTTCATATCTTAACAAAAGAGCCTGCTTTAGCATGTCATAATTTTCCTGATCACCTCTGCTCATTTTGGCAAAAACTTCATAAGCTGCCCCACGAAGTCCCTGAGATAACTTTAAGCTCCACCTTTCTCTCTCTAACCCATACGTGGTAGCTAATAGTTCATATCTATTTAGATAGCTCTCTATATCATCGTCTTTCTCAACAAAATGATCTAAATGAAAATTCATAGCTGAGGTTGAGGCTCCTTGGCTAGCAGTGGCATCAGAGGCAAAGGGACTGGCACCATTTTCAGGAGCGTGGCCCTGAAACTCAAACTCCCTTAGTCGTAACTCATGTTCCCTTTGTAATCTCTTCTCCTCCTTTTCTGCTTCCCTCTCTGCAGTCAATTTTCTTTCTTCTGCTTCCCTTTCTGCAGCTAATTTCTTCTCTTCCCTTTCTGCAGCTAATTTCTTCTCTTCCCTTTCTGCAGCTAATTTCTTCTCTTCTCTTTCTGCAGCCTGTCTTCTTTCTTCGGCTTCCAATGCTTTAGCCTCTTTGTCAGCCTCAATCTGCAACCTCTTAGCCTCAGCCTCAATCTGCAACCTCTTAATTTCTTTTTCAGCCTCTAACCTTCTTTCGGCCTCTTTTTCTAATCTTCTTTCTTCCCGTTCAATAAATTTGTCACATTCAGTAGTGACATAGGTAATCATAACTTGCCCATCTAATCCCAACTCTTTTGCAGTCTGTACAGCAGCAGATCGAAATTTTGCCAGGTCGGCCATTGTCTAACAGATAAATGTCTAAAATATGTAACTAAACAATTTTATCTATGACTAACTAACTTAGGACAACACAGGCACTGTGAGCTCAACCTTATTTATTTTCACCCAAGGATACCTTTTAATTCTTATTATTCCCTGAAGTGAATTACCCCCAATATTTGTAATAGGGAAAGATTCAAAATCCCGAGAGCGAGACCCCAATATATGTGGTGAAGTGGGATGTTATAAATATTTATAGGGGGACTTAGTGTACTGACTGAGATCAGCTGTGAAGGTATCTATATCTAATGAGAGTAGTGTATTATAGATAACCTTACTTGCTGCCACATATGTATACCTCAGTCAGAATTATTCTGGAATAGTGTGATGACTACGTTATATGTCTAGGGTATGTGTATGATGAAGTGTAAGTCATAAAAACAACAGACAGATAAACAATTTAATTTATTCCACCACACTTGACAACACTGTGACACTCACATACATAAAACACTCTACGAGGATATCTTAAAGGAGTCACTGATAACTTTTCAAATAACAATATGTATTCAGTGCTGTCATGAATGTATATGTGTCCTGATTCAAATACAAAGGGAACCAGGAATCACAATCAATTTTAATTACAAGGTATATGTACAGAATTTATTAATATGAATCTTGTAGTGACATCTATAATTAATAGTATCCTATGTGTGTCAGTTGTGTAGTGGTAATCTGAGGTAATACTGGTTTTGTTTTGTTCAAGCTCTGTTGGTATTTGTCATCATGACTTCAATAGTTTGTCGTTGTTGGAACTAGTATTGGAGATGTTCTCAGTTCCTGGCATTAAAACAATTGAATTCCCCTCTTAATTTTATTTTAGAATGTCATTTTAAGATGGGGTACATAATGTTGAGCTCGTGATGACTGCAGTAAAAGACTCCTCTGCTTGATTACTTTAATGAGTTCTGGAGTCACCCCACTGGTTGCTATATGGACCAAGGAGTATGCTGTCCGCCTCTGGCTTCAGCAAAGCTCTGACCAGGTGCTGCTCAATAACTTTAAGACCACGGTCCCTGAAACAAGAAGGTTGTTCCTCCTACTTCATAACTAATTGATACTCTAGTTCTACACTGAGCACAATACATCACAAACATTGAGTTCAGAGCGTTAGGCCAACTGTCAGCTTCATCTGAAATACTTTATACCAGTATTTCCCTCCCTAATGGTTACTACGCCTCTGCAATTCCAGCATTATTTCTGTCTAATCAATAATCTAGGGGTCAGTGTACTGTTTGGCCATTCCATGCAGTTTTACTTTCCTCCGACACCTTCTGTTCAGGCTGGAGTACCATAGGCTTTACATCATGTTCGCTACTGAACTACACATATATACAGACATAAATTATCAATTTACATTCAATTTTCATTAAAAGATATTGAATATTTCAAGCTTACCACAATTCATGGAATAATAAACAGTTTCGTTGACTGGCAATGAATATAGCACAACTCCGATCTGCCGATGTCCCAGGCTTTATTTTATAACAAATATACACTGGTGCTCAACGCACTGCTTCTTAGTAGGTTTATTACAAGATGAATTGAGTATATTCGCAGCTCTACCCAATGAAACCATGTCTACACATCTTTTCAAAAAAGTACTCCTTTTTCACGTTTCCCCTGACAACACAAGATAGTATTTATAGCCCGACCAATCGTGTTTAGTCTTACATTTGTGGCGCTCCAATCAATTAGGAGTTAACATGGTAGGCTATTTCCGTAACGTAAGGTTTTTTCAAACACGTTATAAAAAAAATTTTATGAGCAGAAATGATTTCATGCTGTCAGGCACCCCCACTATTTTATTTTGGTTATAATTTGGTAATTCCTAGACTATTTGCGTAACGTTTTACATATTCTTTGTCAGCAAACCCTAAGGAACCCAAATATCTCAATCTAAGGGAGCTAGGTGGCTGCGTTCAAAATGTGCATTTTCTACCACCTCCTGTTCACTTCCATCCCCATGTGGTGTCTGGGTACTGTCATGTTTTCAAACGTAAACCCATCTAATGTTATCTTTCCTAATAAGCGTTTTCCAGGTTTTTTAAAACCTAACTCTGGGAAGGTTAGTGTTTTTATCACTGTCCGTCTGAAACAAAGTTAGTGCATGTGGCCTTACACGCGTGACGGCAGCAATTGTGTATCGCGCGACTCGTGTTTAGTATTGCGTGCTTCCTGCCTTCATTCGCCCCTCTCTCTCTCCTGCTTTATCTGTCTTTTTAGTTACGCCGTGTATGGGATGAATGAAATATTAAATCTAGGTCATTGATCAGCTTGCGTATCTCAAGGTTTTTCAAAGAAATACAGTACACGTTTCATTGAAGAAAGCGTGCAGCGACACAGTAGGCTTTTACTATCAACGTGAAAGCGTTACAATTTGCAGACGAAGTAGAAAACAAGGGGGATTTTGAGTACAGTCATTGTGACAGCACTGTTCTTTTACCATTGCTCTTTTCTTTATTAAATGTATTTGTTAGGCTTTATATTTACCTGATAATTTATATATGTGGATTAGAATATTCCACGACAAGGGACATTGCCACTATTAACACACAAATAGACCAAAGAACATTATTGGTAGGTGACTTTAATGCACACCATGAGGCATGGGGTAACAACAGTAATGATCCAGCAGGAAAAAGACTGTTGGACTACATTGAAAGTGCTGAGCTAATCATACTAAATGATGGCTCAGTGACAAGGGTTAACCCATGCAACAGTGGAGGAGATACAGCAATAGACATAAGTATTATAACACCAAACCTAGCCTCTGCTAAATGGGAAGTACTGAATGACTCCAGCTCAGACCACTTACCCATAGAAATAAACCTAAACGACAAATATAGCTACATTCAACCTAAAAAAGGCAAACTGGGAGTCCTTCCAATTGGAGCTAAGTAAACTAAGCATAGAACAAATTGAATCTAACAGTATAGATATTTTGCAGAAAAACTAACAAATGAGATTTTAAAAATAGCAATAAAATATATACCAAATAGGAATATGCCTGATCACTTAAAACCAACACAAAAAGGTAAAAATAGGAAAAAAAAACAAAGATAAAAATCCAGTACCATGGTGGACAGACAGATGTTCAGAACAACTGAAATTGAGGGAGAAGGCCCTGACAAAGTATCTTCTTCTTCTTCCGTCCTTAGCCAAAGACCGACCAAGCAGTCAGTGGCCATTACGCCTTGCGGCGTCTTAGGGCAACAAGAAATTATCCGTTGTTCCGTTACGCCTAAAGGCGTTTATTGGTACAACAGAATATTAATTGTTGTTTCCGTAATCAATGTGACAAGCAAGCGGTTGATCAATCCGCTGTGCCCCGAACTTGCCCTCGTGTGTACTGCCGCTATAAAACCACTTCACTACCGAGACGCCTCCAGCCAAAATTCTCTCGGGACCGAAGGTCCGCGAAAAAGAGCATTCTGGTACTGGCACAACACCCATTCGCTGCCTC
The DNA here is from genome assembly GCA_024509875.1 of Oreohelix idahoensis. Lineage (NCBI taxonomy): Eukaryota > Metazoa > Mollusca > Gastropoda > Stylommatophora > Oreohelicidae > Oreohelix > Oreohelix idahoensis. The sequence continues at coordinate 838,446 of JAMPIV010022916.1, forward strand.
CACTTCGCTGGGAGGACCCGGCAACCGGGACCACACACAGCCTTGAGAGGACAATGGTCGCCTGAAGGGATGACAAAGTATAGAAAAGCCAAAACTGAAGAGAATTACACAAACTATTAAAAAAATAGAAATAAAACAAATAAAATAATATTCAGAGCTAAAGAAAAGAGTTGGAGAACATTCTGTCGAACATTAAACCATAGGTCACAAGTAACTACAGTTTGGAGAAAAATTAAAAGCAATTAAAGGAGGAAACAACAAGAAATTTAAAATCCCAACAATAAAAATACCAGAGAGAGCTGAAACAGATAGAGAAAAAGCCAACATACTAGCTAAATACTTCTATCAGGTTAGTTCAATAGACAGTCTAGATAAGGCAGAAATAAATAGGCGGAAAACACTGCTAGAAAAATTAAAAGAAGAAAATATGGATACCACACAGGATGCTAGTTATTTAAATGCAGATATTACAGTAGATGAAATAGAAATAGCTTTAGCAGGAAAAACCAATACCACCTCTGGGGAAGATATTCTGAGCTATGAAATCCTCAAAAAGGTACCAAATACAACTCTAAGGGTGATTGCATCCCTCTACAACAAAGTCTGGCACACGGGAAAAATACAATGTTCATGGAAGACAGCAGTAATCATCCCCATACTAAAGCCAGATAAGGAAACACATGATGTCAGCTCATACAGGCCAATATCGTTAACATCGCATCTAGGAAACATTCTAGAAACAATAGTCAACAGCAGACTAAAATTTCATCTAGAAAAGCATAATTTGTACAGTCCAACCCAGGCAGGCTTTAGAAGCCAACATAGTACAATAGAGCAACTGTTGAGGCTGGAACATGATGTTAAAACAGGCTTCAAAAGGAATGAAAAGACAGTAGCAATATTCCTTGATGTAGCAAGAGCATATGATGAGTGTTGGAGGGAGGGTGCACTACATAAAATCAGGAAATTAGGTATAGTAGGCAGAACCTACAATTATTTAGAAAACTTCCTGCAGGATAGATACTTCATGGTACAAATAAACAATGATAGATCTGAGGTGTACGAACAACAGAATGGAATCCCCCCAGGGATCAGTAATATCACCATCTATTTTTACGATTATGGTCAACGACCTAGGCGACGAGTTTAAAGACTTAAAAAACAACCTATCTCAGTCTGCAGATGACGCTGCGATATGGAGAACGGGAAGAAATCTTCCATTCCTCTATAAAACAGTACAAAAACAAATAGATAAAGTATCTGACTGTAAACGGACAAGAGGAAGGCAGAGAAAATCCTGGGCTGATAATATCAAAGAATGGGCAGGACACGGTTTTTCCACACTTGTACGCATTGCTGAGGATAGAGAGCAGTGGAGGACCCTGTCTGCTGATGCTTCCACCATGGCACCCCTACGACCCATGACGGGTTACGGGCTGAGATGATGATGATCTGACTGGATGAACAAGTGGGGATTTAATCTAAACGTTAAAAAAACCATAGGAATGATTTTCAGTAGAGGGCATGTAATTAAAAACAATATAATTGACATAAGCATTAATGAGCAAACAGTATGCACAGCAAAATCAACTAGATTTCTTGGTATGGTACTAGACCAGCAACTAAACTGGAACAAACACATAGACCTATTAGTGCAAAGCAGTAGGGGACTTATTAACATGCTGAGATATATGAAAGGAAGTGGTTGGGGCGCCTGCAATAAGACAATGTTAACCTTCTATAAATCATTTATTAGAAGCAAACTTGACTATGCCAGAGTTGTCTATGCATCAGCCGCCCCAAGCAATAAGAAAAAACTAGACACAGTACAAAACCAGGCACTGTCAATAATAGCAGGTGCCTCAAAGGGAACATCAGCAGAGGCACTATAAGTAGCGCTAGGCATTATACCCCTGGAGCTAAGGAGAAAAGAACTGAGATTCAGCTACTGGGCAAGAGTGGCAAAAGATCCAACTCACCCAGCACACAAAACCTTTGATAGGGGTAACCAGTACATAGGCCACATTCCATTAATCCATAATAGATACCCGTCAGGGTGGAAAACAATGGATGAAGTGGATCAATACCCAGACCTATTTAATGCGATAAACAGAAGTGCTCAGTATAAAGCATAGATCCCACCATGGGAATTAAAAGTGCCAGAAACTGACTCCCACTTATCAAAGATCATAAACAAATCTAATGACATAATCTCAGCAAAAGGTAAAACACTAGAGTACATAGAACGGTATATAAATAATAGCCTAACTATATATACAGATGGGTCAAAAGAGGAAGAAGGACAATTAGGAGCAGGAATAGCAATACCAAAATTAAAAATTTATAAAAGATACAAAGTAACAGTTAATACATCCATCTTTACAGCAGAATTAGTGGCAATCCTAAAAGTTTTAAAAATAGCTGCAGAAAATCCACCAAAAAAAGTAACCATTCTCACAGATTCCCTATCATCAGTATTAGCTATCAGAAACAGAAATGAATGTAGCAGGCCAGATATTATAGAGGAAATACTACAGGTTAATACATATCTACAAACTATAGGATGCAGTGCAACACTAACATGGATACCATCACATGTGGGGATAGCAGGAAATGAGCTTGCAGACAAAGAAGCCAATGGGGGGGGGGGGGGGGGGAAACTAGCCATAAGAAAATTGAAGTAGGCTTAGGGAAGTTTGAAATTAAGAGCTTAATTGCTCAAGAAATAACTAAAGAGTGGATAACAGCATGGGACCAAAGTAAAAAAGCAAGACACTCATATAAAATACTTAAAAAACCAAGCAAAAAGTGTAAAATAAAAGATGAACTAAAAATACCAATTAATAAAAAATTGCTGAGGCTGGAGCTTGGATCTGGATATTTCATGATTGAGGAACCCACATGTGAAGAGTGTCAAGAACCAAACACAATTAGACACTTTCTTGTGGACTGCAAGAAATATGACCAACAGAGGCAAAACATTAAGACATACTGTAGTAACCACAATACATGTGAAAGAACTCGCCCCAGATACATACAGATTAACCAAATAAACCATCCAGTGAAAATTAAAAACATACTAACTTAGAAAATAGCATAGTTTGGATTTTTTTTAAAAACCATGTTGAACTATAACTACAAAAGGAAAAATACCGACTAGAGATAATATAGTATAAAATAAATACAAACAAAAACATATTACAATAAAGGAAACACGTCCTGATATAACCAACAACTCCAAGTACATGGTAGATGGTTGAAAGGGGCGTGCTACAAAGAAAAGTAGCAAACACATTTAAAAAAAAAAAAAAAAAACTTTCACAATTGCCTCCACGGCTGGCGGAGTTGTGGATTTTAAAGTTGCTACCATAAGTGAAATGGGTTCATTTTCGATACAAGACAACAGGAAGCTGAGACGCTTGGGAGTCATGACCCAAGTGGGCCCGCCCCCCTTAGAGTGTAAAGGAGTATATGGTGACGTCATATGTGGACGACCCCGCTGCTTAAATTAAATTGTTTTAATGTCTGGCTTTTTAACTGACTTTAAATATTGGTTCTATTTATTATTTCTATTCGCAGTCGATAGTGACATGCGAGATAAATGTAAAGGGGACATAATGTTTGGAATCCACTGCGGTTAGAAATTATTTGATTTATTTCCCTTCCATCGTGAATATTCCTCACTTGTGACAAGTTATGCTCTATATCCGTAGACAGCAACCCAGAATCGGTTGGATCTACTTTAGTAACACTAAAGATTTACGCGCATGTGTAATTTTAAGCGGGAGGATGAGGGGGGCGGGAGCGAATGATGAACATTACTACGAAAAGATTCCTTTCCTGTCTCACGCAGTTCACGAATATATTTTAGTAGCCACCTCGAGAGATTTTATCGGGAATGCAGAATAAATGCCGGCGGTGCAGGTCAAGTCTGAAATTTCCCTAGTTAAAAAAGCCTTATCTTGGCAATCACGTAAAGATGACCAAATCACCCACTGGTGTCTACCGGTAGATCGGGAAGACTGGTTGCCGACCCATGCTCTATATATACGGGTGTAAACCACGTAACAAGTGCGAATATGCAGAAGTTTATTGTGCTGGAAAAGCAAGCAAGAAAGACAATATATTTAGAAAAAGGTAAAGATACAGACTGCCGTAAGGAAGTGAAGTGCTCGAGACCTCAGCTTTATGAGGTGGAGATAACCAGTTCCATTCCTCGCTGCCTACGCCTTCCCTAACTAAAGAGAAGTGTCAGGTACCATTTATAGCTGGGTAGACTGGAGCGTGCTGCTACATGACTTTACATAACACCACTGCTGCATTAAGCACACGCTTTTTCAGAGGTGGCTCCATGACTTATGAGAGGCGAAAAACGAACGAAATTCGATAATGACGATGATCACGACGACGACAACGATGGTGAAGATGGTGATGGTATTAGTTCCAAAACATGCTTTCCTATTTCGTAGACCCAGTCTTAATTTTGCAGATGGGAGAATTGTGAAACCTTAGAAATGATGTATCTGAGGAAGGTGGTTGAAGTAACAAGGATAGGCATGGTCAGCAACCAGACGATACGGCAAGGCCTCAAAACTCAGATTTTGAGAACAGTCCAAGTAAGATGGTTTGGCCATGTCTGCTGAATGGGAGAAGATCGACTACCACGACAAGTTTGGGAAACTAAGAGCCAGGGATCCAGATCTCCAGGACGACCCAGAGTCCGCTAGGAGGACAACATTAGACAATCTCTGAACGACGAAGGACTAGAATGGAATCAAGCCAGGAGGAATACAGCCGATAGGATAATATGACGCTCTCTCTTCCAAACCTCTACACCTCACGATACAAGAGGAACGTCTAAGTAAGTGAGTAAGTAAGAGAACTATGACATGGAAGGTGTGCCTGGGGTAGGTCTACTAAACTATCAATTATGACTACAGTTTTAAAAGGTGAAAGTCCCAAAGCAGAAACTACCGAAGCGGAGTGATATGTTAGAAACATCATTATTCAAGGTCTAGATTTATGAGGTGGGGGTTTTTTTAATAAGGAGGATTTTTTCCCTTTCCTTTCCATCATTCTTACTTTTTTTTTTTTTTTCTCATGTTAACTGATTGAAATTGGCGAGAGTAAAAGAAAAAGTTAACTGTGTGTTGGAAAATAGGACTGAATGGTATGTCACGAAAGATGGCGGCTATGATGAAGCCTAAACATTTTAACTGTGCTGTGTTAAAACAATAAATTATGTTTCTATTTAGTGTACATTCAAATTTATTTCAGTTTTAAGTTGCAGAATGGCGTTATGGACACAATATTTGTTTGTTTGTGTGCGTGTGTGTGTGTGTGTGTGTGTGTGTGTGTGTGTGTGTGTGTGTGTATTTGTGTGTTTTGGCACTTTCATCGATATAGAGAGGTTAAAAACCATCAACTATAGACGTTACCTTAGTGCATTTACAACACGTGACAGACATGGACTATTACAATCTAGGAGAACCACATACAGATAACGGCGTCATAAAAGATTGGGAAAACTCAATGAACATCTGTCCCTTTATTCACAAATAAATAACATGACCGTTGTATGGCGTGAGTGAGTTTACAACAAATGAGCGCTATAGTTAAGGCACGCCTGGACACAGGCAGTAAAAAAAAATATAACATCAAATAGACAAAAAACCTGGGGCGCTGATTCTATATGAAATTAACTTCTGCTTTATACTTCATTAGACACCTATGGATACAATATATGATGAGAGCTTAAGCGCCCCAGGCTTTTTTGTCTTGAAAAATTATTTGACTGCATTAAAAACCATTTTTATTGCTCATCCGGAAGTGATTGAAAAATTGATTGCACGATTTGAAGGTGACAACAGGGTGACAAACGTTGCGAGTTAAAAGAAAAGCCTGTAATGATGCATATCATCAGTTATCTAGGCGAGAACAGGTCACCATTTTTCGGCTACGCACTGGACACAACAGACTGAGTTACCATCTATACCACAAGTACAAAATTGGTGAAACAGATCTCTTCACCTGCAGCACCAAGCCGATGACAGTCGAACATCTGCTGCAGTCCTGCCCAACCTACAGCAATGAACGCAGTAGCATATGGCAACAACCTACTTCTGTCAACGAAAAACTGTTTAGAGATGTCAGGAACCTTGAGTTAACTACTGCCTTTATTAGAGTCATTAATGTGGAAGTCTGAAGGCGAACGAGGAAGAAGAAGAAGAAGAACCTCAAACAATATCCCATGGAACCCATAACGATAGCCTGTGGAACCCGCAACGATACCCCATGGAACCTATGACGATAGCCTGTGGAACCCGTAACGATACCGCGTGGAATTTACTCCACAGTTTAATGAATCTCCATTTAAGACATACTGGTATGGAAGTTAAGAACATTAAATCGTACCAAAAAACAAACAAACAAACAAACAAAAAACAAAAACAAAAAAAAACAAACAAACATAGAAATACAAATGTTCAGTCCAGGTGCTGATCAGTAATTTTAAGCGGCTCTGATACTTCGGGAAGTTGAAAGCCATCTGTTGGAATGACATGGCAGTCTCTGGAAGTCAACCGTTAGCATTACAGGGAAAGAACCAACCTCCCCTCCTTCTCCCCCCCCCCCCCCCCCCCCCCGAATCTCTGAGGATGCAAAGAAAAGGACTAACTACTCCGTTACGACATTCTCAAAAGGCGGCTATTCTGATGTCGTGCATGGGGCTGGTAAACTCATCATGTCCAGTCATTCATACCGAAAACACCGCTGTAGGAGTTTGTGTTTTGGCCTAGGCTTCCTCAAGGGGTCCAGCTGCTGTGGTGTCTCCATGTTGCTTAACCAGCGAAAGAAGTAGGTGATACTGAAACATAAGTAAAGTAGATTATACGAAAAGGAGAAAGTGGAAGTCAAGGAGAGAAGAAGTCGGTGACGATGATGATTGTAAAGAAGAAGACGAGGAGGAAGAAATGAATCAGTCCGTCATTCTTTTTTTTTTCTCTCACTTTTGTCCCTCGTAACATATTTTTTTTTTCCTTTCTATGTTTCAAGTATTTTAGCAGGGAAATAGAAAGAGACAATTCACGGAAACGAATTCCCTTTGAAAATCTTGTGACAACGTATTTATACAGTTAAATGAAAGCATTTAAGCAGGAGGACAGTTTCAGCAGTTCATAAGCAACAGAAGGGAAGATACCCAACACATTAATTTAGTGAGGGGGAAAAAAAATGCTATCATCCGCTGACAGGAGTTAGCTCCCCAATTTAGCAGAGCTACCGTTCCAGGCCAGATATTCAATTTTCCCACGTCAGGATGGATGCCAGGAAGGCGGGAAAACGTCATCACAGAATGTCGTTTTCAGAAATGGCTGGAGACATCGTGTCTGTGAATCCATCATACATAGGTGATTGCATGTAGCCAGTTGATCGCTGCTGTCTGGGACTGGTGTCCCTCTGAAAGTTCAATAAATTCACACACCCCTTTGCAATATCGCCTGTCCCACTTGCGTGATTGGTCAGTCGCGGTTAATAGAATTGATAATAATACGGATTGCTTTTTGCGCGGACTTTTGGCGGCTTGGTTTGATTTGATTGTCTGTCACTTCGTGTGTTTGGCTGTTTACACTTCCGCTTTTTGTAATAATTTGCTTTTCTATTAGTCTTTCAATTTCTGCGCTGGTTTGTATACATCCTCATATTCTGTACTTACTTCTTTTCCAGTTTTGCTTCTTACACAGAATGAGGCCACTATTACAGCCGGTCCTTCTGCATGAATCTGCACAAAAGTCATGTAATATTGCAGGTTTCTGTAACATTTTGTTTTACATGATGAGAAAGCTAGATTATTGGTCTCCTAAAACATGACCGAAGAAGCAATAAGCCTGTTCTTTATTCTCTCCTCAGAGACCCCCCCCCCTCTCCGGGAACTACACGGGGCTTTGTTAATGTTACTGTTACTAGCCATTGTCTATCTCAGTAGTTCTTTGGGTTATCTGTCTTGTATTTGTTCTGGCGTGCTATTTGTTAGCAAATTTGGGTTATTCTGATTGACTTCTCGTCAGTTTGCTTTTATGTATTTTTTCTGTATGTATTGATATGTGCTTAATTTCCTGTTGCTTTACTGGTACTTGCAATGTTCATCCTAATATTTTCGATTATTTTTGACTCACAGCGTTCGGTCTTCAAAGTCTAAGGATGGCCGCTACGTTCGTCTGTACAGTACATCAATTTTATGTTATAATTGTTACATATTATTACGTTACTATACACCAAGCGTAAAATTAGTTTTAAAATATAGCAAAACAAGCCTACACAATTTAGCATATCGGCATGTTAAGAGTTAAAATATCCTTCTGTTGACATAGTATATTATGATTTCCGACTTACGACCATATCGATATACGACTGGATCGTCGGAGCTGAACCCCGTTGTAAGTCGACAGTCTGTATAGTCGCCTCGCAACATGGGTGTTGGTTGCTGGTTAGTTTTTAAAGTATATCATTTACTGTCAAGTAGAGCTCGTTATCCAGTAACATCTTGAATAGTTAATGGTTTAATTTTCGTTGTTCTGCAATAAGCAATTCGTTAGTTGAAATAAAAGTGTTTTTTCTATGGGGAAAAAAAAATTCGGTGTACAATAATTCAGGGTTTGTTCCAGTTTATTTGAGTTCCTTTCCCAAGTGGTGTAAAATTGCAGTAACTACAATAGCACAAATACATTAAAGGTGGTTTATTACTGAACACCCACCAATCATCACATCTGAAACATTACGTCATCACCATTAACATTTTATCACCGAGACTCTACCATTTTTAGTTCATCAGTTCAGGTGAACATTCGAGTTTTTCCAAATAAAATGTTATAAAATCAAAACATGCCATCGAGTCCCTAAAACATTTTCGACTGACAAGAAACCCAGATTAAATACTTATTATATTCCACCGCTTTATTCATATTTGTTTTTCGTTGGTGTTAATTTTTACTCGAGAAGTAAAATACTTCCCAGATTTCGTAAAAAACATATCCGACTGAAATGAAGATCAGAATGAATGCAATACTATAAAGAACCCATAAGTTTGATTGTTGGGATTAACTGCAAGTAGGAAGACTGTACGTAGACTTTTGTGCTTCGAATCACGTCTCACTCACTGCAACATACTTGTAACTACACTCAAATTCTTTAGATCAGTAGTTCCTGGCGTTGCGCAAGAGGATGGGACGTGTGGCAGGAAGATTCAAAGACAGTCAAGGATTTAGAGAGATTTTAAATACATTCATATGCCAAAAAAATATGAAGGTCATTTTCTTATTTATTTAATTTATTTTGTTTCCTGTGATATAATATGAGAAATATATGTACAGAAACCCAGATAATTTTCCATAATTTTCCAGATTTTATCCAGTAATATAATCTATTTGATATCAAATATACACAGTTCTGCACGACATATTGTTGTGAACAGGAATTTTCAGCTCTGACAAATATCAAAGACCAGTAAAGAGAAAGATTTCTTTGTTTTGATGCGGAGATGAGAGTTTATTTTTTCAAATAAAACCTAATTTAAATTAGAGTACCCTACAATAACAAGATCACACCTTTCACTGAATTTGTATATTTTGCGAATGAATGATATTTTCATGTTGGTATATTGTTTTATACTTTCTGGATGTCTCATGATCATTTTATAAAGTAATTGTGTTCTATGTTATGAATAAAGCACTGTTAGGAGTGATTTTTTGTTTAATTTGTGAAGGTATTTCTTATCAATAAAAAATTTGGTATAAGGCTAGTAAATTTTCATTCTGAAAGTGTGGCCCACAGAAAAATGTTTGAGAAACACTGCTCTAGAGTCTAATTGTGTGGATTATAAGTTTCTGTATATGGAAACATTGTGCAGTGTGTAAGACACTTCTTCTCTTCTACTTCGTTCACCCTCAGATGTCAACTTGAATAAGTTCAAAGTTCAACCTCAGATGTCAACTTGAATAAGTTCAAAGTTCACCCTCAGATGTCAACTTGAATAAGTTCAAAGTTCACCCTCAGATGTCAACTTGAATAAGTTCAAAGTTCACCCTCAGATGTCAACTTGAATAAGTTCAAAGAAAGCAGTGGTCAGCCTGAGGCTGTTGATATCTCCGTAGATTTTCTCCAGGAATGGTACTGGTGATGGCCATATGCGTTTTCTCTGTTCCTCATATGTTGGGCACCTTTGAAGCAGATGTTCGGCAGTCATTTTATCGGTGCCACAGTCACACTCATCAGTAGTTCCTATTTTTAATTTGTTGAATAGATGGTATCTCAATCTGTTATGACCTGTGCGAAGTCTTAAGATTACCACTTGTTCACTTCTGCTGAGCTGGTAATATGGATCATTTTTTTTAATGGCCTGGATGCTCTGCTTCCCACTTGTGCCTGTACCTGCGCTTGATGAAACTCTTGGCCTCCTCATAAGTTACAGTCAAGACACATATTGGCAGAAATGATATACTATCCTACCCCGCGTTCCTCCCGGGCGTCTCTGAGGAGGCAACGAAAGAATAGGGCAACAGATTTCGCAGGCCCCCATACGAGGCTGCGACTAACATGAGGTTGTGTGGCGACTAACATGAGGTTGTGTGGCGACTAACCTGAGGTTGTGTGGCGACTAACATGAGGTTGTGTGGCGACTAACCTGAGGTTGTGTGGCGACTAACATGAGGTTGTGTGGCGACTAACGTGAGGTTGTGTGGCGACTAACATGAGGTTGTGTGGCGACGAACATGAGGTTGTGTAGCGACTAACATGAGGTTGTGTGGCGACTAACATGAGGTTGTGTGGCGACGAACATGAGGTTGTGTGGCGACGAACATGAGGTTGTGTGACGACTAACATGAGGTTGTGTGGCGACTAACATGAGGTTGTGTGGCGACTAACATGAGGTTGTGTGGCGACTAACATGAGGTTGTGTGGCGCGACTAACATGAGGTTGTGCAAGAGGCTGGCAATGTCATCATGCTAAATAAATTCTTTCATGAACAGCCGTTGGAAGAACACATACATATTTTGTGGCAGGCTTCCTGCAAGGGTACCAGCTGCAATTGTGGTTCCAGGCTCCATAAAGAGCGAAAAGGAAAAGAAGAAGAGGAAGAAACAATGTCCTAATGTCGATCAGTATTTTGAAAAAACTTGCAGAACTCCACGATATCCAATGTTTGTTTTGTTTCGTTATTTTTATATTAATTGTACCGGACACAAGGCATCATTGGATCAGTTTAAAGATTTACGTTTTTTAAAGTCATCAAGGATCCGGTTACACGCCCATTAAAGCATATTGGGAATATTGTGTACGGCCCATATTTTCTTGACCATCAGCACACTAGGGGTGGTGTGGTCAGCATCACGCTGGCCACCTTAACCTTCCCAGCGTTACTCTGGTACCTAATTCATCAGACTAGGTCAACCCCAGAGCCATTTGCTATCTAAACAATCCCACTTAAAAGTCATCAAACGATCCCTTAAATAAATCCACTTCTATTTTATTAAAGCATCAGGCTGTAAACTCTGTAATAAAATTTGTCAAATAAAAATGTCCTACTATAACATTATGGTGCGCGCTGGCTGTCGCTGTCTCGAAAGACTGCGCGTGGTGATCCCAGTAACGGGCCCTCCCAGTTCATCGGTTAGCGAGGCAGTGGTTTCGTGCGTGTTTAGCTCCTATGTCCGTAAATCGCAGCCCCGGTCGTGATGTGAGCAAGCCGTCGCATCTCCGTATCGTGGCTCGACAACAGTCTCGAAAAAGGCCCAGCTCTCGCAATGAGTCTTAGGCCGGCAGTCAGTAAGCTGGTGTCGCTTTCGGCCCGTTTTGTCCGACTAGGGGAACGTCTTGTCTACATGCGGCCAGTGGTTCTCGCAAGAATAAATCGCCGCGGCCGCCGGGATCCGCTCTGCACAGCGCGCTGTCCCCCTCCCCGCGCGAGATGGTCGAAGAAGACGCACGTCTGTCCAGACAGTTATCTGGTTGATCCTGCCAGTAGTCATATGCTTGTCTCAAAGATTAAGCCATGCATATCTAAGCTCAGTAGTCATATACTTGTCTGAAAGATAAGGCGACCGCTTCCCTCCCACAAGACTGTGTGTGATGCACCCGGTGACGGGTTCTCCCAGTTCGTAGGGGGCAGAGCTGCGAGTGTCTGCCTAACCCTTTCTCTTTCAAACAGTGCCGCACTATGACCCCCTTTACAGGGTAGAGAACCATCCTTCTCGTGGCATTGCACGTACGCCAAATAGTGGGTCTGGTGTGACCTCCACCAGTTACAGCCCGCTGAGTCGGGGAAGTTCTCTGGGGTTGCAAGAAAGCCCAAAACCAATACCCAAATTGTGTCGCAAGGGTAAAAGAGTGAATAACTCGAACCCTGTGGGGATCATAACGAACGAACATTATGATGTGTAATAAAATAGGCTGCAGTTTTCCCCAACTTAAAACAAACAAACAAATCCATAATAAAGCAGTCACTGGTTACCTGCTCACAGAGTTCGCAAGAGACTGTCAGTTAATTAATGTGCGTCTGATACAAGTACCCCTCATCCCGTGTATTCGCATTTAAGAAAGCATGTTTTTAGCATAGGCGAGAAAAGGGTTGCATTATCACGATGACGTTGACGCTTAGAAGTAGAAGCTTTGCAAGCACTAGAGATAATGGCATTGTAACACATAGGGAGACATGATAAATGAGGCACTCTGAGTTCCTTCATTCTGCCATTCATTCATTCATTTAGTCATTTATTCGTTAATTCATTTAACCATTAATGAATAAAGGAATTTATTCATTCATTTATTTATCTATGCATTCATTCATTCTTTTACTAATTCATTCAATCATTCATATTGTGGTGGGTTTTGATGTTATTTATTGTTGTTGTTATGTTTACTTAGTGTACTGAATAAGGTCAGCTGTGAAGGTCCCTGAGGATAACAGTTTATGTGAGTTTACAGAGTACCTTGCTACTACCACCTACGACCTCAATCAGACTTATTCTGACTAGTATGTCTGATAGCTACGTCTAATGTCTAGGGTAATGAAATGTGGTGTGCTGGTAATTAAATACACAAACACACACACACACAAACACTAATATTAATATCTATGATCAAGTCAATTAACATTGTGTTTAAAATTTAGAAATTACAATTTTTTTAAATTTATTTTGTCCTGAACCAAGTTTTTCTTCTGGTCAGGACTTTTAAATCAATATGAATCAATTTCAATAGAATTACATATAATCAAGTAAACACATGAAAGACTTGTACATATACATAATTTAAATTTGCTAATATTGGTACTAAACTAAAAGTCTTTAGGAACTAGTGCTGGATGTCGGGTCGGGGTATTTGCATCATACCCATGTCTTAGTTAACAGTGTTCATTTGCTCTTTAAACAGAATTAATGGTGGGACAAGTCTCTTAATACACACTGGAGTTTCTATTATATTATATTCGTTGATGAATCTCAGCAGGCCAGGTCTTTAATACTTAACTGGCCTGTGACGATTGAAGAAAGTAGTTCCTTAGGCCCACTCCTCACTTGCTCTGAGGTAATATGGTAGGCATCTCATTTCATACAATGGTGTATTCGTCAGAACATCTGGCACTAGCACTGTGCCAGACAAAGAAACTCTGAAACCATAAAATTAGGCTATGTCTTAACATACTACCTAATCCACCATGTTTACAAGCATTAATAAATTGAAAAAACGACATGGTCAGATCTCTCTGACCGACCCAGCACATCTACATCCAGGCTGTTATCAAGTAGCACTAGTTTCCCATTCCTCTCCTCTATGGACTGCACTGCATCTGAAATATTTTCATTAATCTCTTTTTTTCCATATAATAAGGTGGGTGATATGTTTCCACCTGACCACCTGAAAAGAAACATCTGTATTCTACATTTCTGATAGTTAATCCTATTATATTTCAACCTCTAGGCCCTGGACAGTCGGCTGGGGACCTAGAATAAGTACTCACTTGTCGTAATCATTTTTCATTATATGGCAGTATCAATCACTCATAATTGTTAAATATAAAGGTTAATAATTTCTTCCTTACCACAATTCAAAATGAAAACACACAGGTACGTTGAAAATATCACAAACTCAGCTGAGCTGCTGGCTAGACTAGGGCGTCCCACTACTATTAGCACATATATTCAATGGACGACAAACTTCTTAGCCTCAACGATCTGCTTGTATGGACAGTCTTCAACAAAATGGCAACGAGCCGGCAAATTTTTCAATAATCTTAACTATTTCGTCCAATGAGAGTACTTCCCCTTTACAATTTAAAATTTCAAAAATAAATGTCCAATTTTTGGTCAACTGTGTAGTGTATTTCTGTCGGTCGGTCTGTCCGAACTTGTCTTTTCCCAAGATTAGACTTGGTTTTAGCCTAACACTAAAAAAAATATTTAAATTTTCTCTCATTCCCTTCTTAGATTTCTACTGCGAAGATATTTTTAGATTCTATCCTCCTTGTCTCCCCCTTGTTTTCATGTACTTTTTTCTGCCTTCGTCTCAAGGACGCGTCAAATGTAACTTTAGTGAATACAAAGCTAACATCTGTTTGCTAGTCTGCCACTGAACAAATCAGTCTTTTGTCAATAACTTCCATGTTATCTATCCGTCCTTTTATTTGAAAGCATATTATTTATCAGGAAAAGATAAGCTCTTAAACTAGCTAATTTTTGTGATTCTAAACCTATTAATAAGAAATTCCATATTTTTTCCATGTTAGTCTTGAAATCTTTACTACCACTCGTTCACTTCTTTTCCATGTACTTTCAAGCTAATTACGAGAGTCTCTCGTAGTACGTGAGAATTTACGTCATTCGCAATAAGAGCTAAGCCTGTTTTCGTGACAATTAGCTACATGTTCTTACTTTTACATCGTATTTCAAACTACCAACTACAAGTTCGCGCGTATGCTAGACTTAGATTCAAACGCGTGCAGACGGCATCATTTTTTTCTTCCCTCCTTTTCTTACCCCGTCTAAACGAATAGGCCTTTAGGGTCCTCATGTTATAATTAGTTTTTTTCCAATGACACTAGAAACGATGGTACGGTCTACCACAATCAACGCGCCTGTGGCGTGGGCGAAGAAGCCGCATCGTAACTTAACTATATTTTATCCCTACATTTTATTTTAACTTTTATATTTATAATGGAGGATTTTATCGCTGTATCAATGTATTCCACCACACATCTCCCCACTTGAGAACATGCACTAATGCAAGTTCCAAAACCAGTGATACACATAGATAAAATTAACTCTTTACGCCTGCTGAATACTCTAAATTTGATCACAGGGGTGCCTACTGAGGAAATCTGCACCGACGTTCTGTGACCCCGGAATATATTCAATGGTAAATTGATATGGCTGTAATAATAAAGACCATCGTAATAATCTGGCATTTTCATGCTTGGCCCGTGATAAGAATACGAGAGGCTGATGATCCGTTTGGACCACGAATGTTCAACCATATAGATAGATCTGGAACTTTTTTTATCGCCCAGATTAACGCTAAACAGTCTTTTTCGCTTGTGGAATAGCCTTGTTCCGCTTTGTTCAACTTGCGGCTAGCATAAGCGACTGGGTTCAGTTCCCCATTGGGTGAAGAGGACCTTTGCAACAAAGTAGCCCCCAGGCCCACATTGCTTGCGTCCGTTCTCCCCACAAAATCCTGAGTCAAATCAGGCAATTTGAGAATAGGCTTGCTAGTGAGTTTTTCCTTTAACTCTTGGAATGCTAATTCACACTGCGCTGACCAAACAATTTTATCTGGATTTCCTTTGCGAGTCAAATCAGTCAGAGGAGCACATATAGAGTTAAAATTTTTGATATATTTTTGGTAAAACCCACACAACGACACGAATGATCGCACGTCTTTCTTTGTTTGTGATCTAGGTGCTCTCTGCAATTTTTCCAAGTTCTTGGGATCAGGGGTCATGTTACCCTGATATACAGTATGACCCAAGAATTCCAACTCTTTGCATCCAATACAACATTTTGTTGGTCTAGCAGTCAAGTTTGCTTCTCTGAGCCTATCAAATAGCATATTCAGAGAGTTAACGTGTTCTTCAAATGTTTCTGTAGCGATGAGGATATCATCCATGAAATTCGTGATACATGGATTATTCAAGGGATCCAACAATTTGCGCATCATCCTAGAAAACACACTCGGAGCATTTTTCAATCCGAATGGCAACATGTTGAATTCATAATGCCCTTCCGAGGTGCTAAAAGCTAAATAAGGTCGAACCTCAGGCTTCACTGGAATCTGGTAATAGCCTTTGCTAAGATCCACCTTCGAAAAAATTTTTTGCCTTGTTCAATCTGGCAAATAACTGTTTTGTGTCCGGTAATGGATCCACCTGACCTTCTGTGACAGCATTCAGTTTCCTGTAATCTATGCACAGTCTATGTTCCCCAGACGGTTTCCTCAACAGAACTACACTGGAGCTGTAAGGAGATTCACTGTGATAAATAATCCCTTCTTTCAACAAATAATCTATCTCCTCTTTCAATGCTTTCTCCTTAGCGAACGAAACAGAATAGGCTCTCATACAGATTGGTGTTGAGTCTACCAGCTTCATATCATACTCTAGCAAATTAGTATGCCCTGGTTTGTCTGTTAACACATCTGTATGTTCCTCCAGAACCTGTTGAACACTCTCCCTCTGATTTTTAGTCAGGTGCTTACTGACATTTACCTCTGCAGCTGTCTCACAGGGGTGTAATGGGTATTCATGTGAGGTGAGTGGTTCCTTTTTCATTTCGGTTGCGATAGCCAAGGTCAGTAAAGGGGTGCCTTCCTGGATTTGTCTGTCCAGATACTTCTTTAAAAGGTTCACATGATATATTTTCTCCTTCCCCTTTCTGACAATTTTATAATTGGTTCTAGACACCTTCTCTAGAACGGTATATGGACCTTGCCATCCAATTTGCAACTTATTATTGCTGCCGGGTAGTAGAAGAAGTACTTTCTCTCCCACAGCTAATTCTCTGTCCTTTGCTTTCTTGTTAAAATAAGCTGCATGTTTCTTCCTGGCTTGTCTCAAATTATCATTTGCCAGTTTCCATCCAGCTTTCAGACGAGTGGTCAGCTCGTTCACATAGTTATATGATGAGGTAACAGTTTCCTCTGCCTTCTCATCTGTCCACGTCCTTAATAAGGCTTCCAATGGATCTTTTATTGGCCTCCCAAATAACAGGGTTGCGGGTGCCATCCCGGTTGAACTATGTGGTACTTCCCGGTACGCAAACAACGCAGCGGGCAAAAATTTATCCCACATATCAGGGTTCTCATGTGCCAGCTTTCTCAGGATAGAACTGAGAGTCCCGTTGATCCTCTCTACCTGGCCGTTCCCTTGTGGATGGTACGGGCTACAATGAAATAGTCTGGCTTGAAATAGCTTAAAAACTTCTTCCGTTAGTTTCCCCTTGAACTGTGAGCCATTATCCGTCAAGATTTGATGCGGGAATCCTAATCTTGTGAATATTGTAAGTAATGCCTCTGCCACATGTTTCGAATCAATTGACGACAGGGCTACCGCCTCTCCCCACATAGAACAAGTGTCCACCAGAGTAAGGATGTAACTGTTCCTCCTCTTGGTCCGAGTGAGAGGTCCCACAATATCCACTGCAACCCTCTCAAAAGGTGTTCCCACTATGTGCATTTCCCCTAGAGTTGCAGGAGCAGTCCAATGCTTTGGAGCTACCCTTTGACATTCTGGACAGGATTTAACATATCTTTTTATATCTTCCATTATCCCTGGCCAGAAGTAATGACAAGCTATACGCTGTCCTGTGGCGCTGATCCCCATGTGACCACTGAAGGGAATCGCATGCCCTAGTTCCATCACTTTCTCCCTATATGAAGTAGGAAGAACCAGCTGGTTGTGACCATTTGTTCCAGTTCCGGCCTTCCTGTATAACAATTTGTTCTTCATATGACAATCTCCCTTGCTTGGAGGTGTGTGACATTTGGGCAACTTTTTAAAACATGGCTTGAGTGTCCTATCCTCAGCCTGCGCCTTCCTTATCTCCTCTGGATGAGCATTTATAGGTTCACCTTCTTCCTCCTTCTTCTGTGACCTGGTCTGCACTGTCGCCATGATCACAGGTCTCTTGGGATTCCCCAAGAAGACGTATCTACACCCCAATATCAGAGGGTAGATTGGTTCATCTATCACTGCTGCTCTGATTTCTCCTTCCACATAGCGAGTTTTCACCGTTATCCTTGCGATGGGAAGTGTCATGAGTGGTATGTCCTTAGTCGCCCCTTGTATTTCCACTGTTTCGGTGGTATACTGACTTGGGTTCACTAGGCTAGACCTCACAACTGAATCAAAATCCAAACCTGTATCATATAGGCACCTTGTGGTGACCCCGTTACAAACAACATCCTCACAAACTGGGGGATGATAAGGTTCCTGCTGTCCAGTAGGTTTAACCTTTAATCTCTGGTTCCCCGATTTCATTGCAGCAATGTTAGAAGGTTTCCTTTTACAAACTTTGGTGTTATGGTTGTCCTTCCTACACCATTTACACCACCTCTTTCCTTGGTTAAAAGGTTTTCTTTCATTATATTTTTGGTCACTGAACTGTGAGTTTCTATCACGATAATCATTTCGTGGCCTATCAAAGTTAGTCCTACCTTTGTTACCTTGTTCTTTGGTATCAAATTTATTATAGTGCTGTGTGGCCTTAAAATTCTCTATATGTTTCTTTTTAGTGCCAGTGTAGTGGATTTATTGGTATTGTATGATTGTGATATTACCTAGTGTGATGCATGAGGTCAGCTGTGAAGGCTCCTGAGATAAATGTAGCTGTGAATTTACAGAAGGCCCTTCTTGCTACCACTACGACCTCACACATATCTTTTTTTCTACTAATGAATGTGGCTACGTTAACAATCTAGGGTACTGATATGTAATGTGTTGTGGTAGATTACATACACACACACACAGATATTTAATAAGTCTAATAATATTAATAAAATGTATAACACACTGAACTAACTCAAGCTGTTTAAAATTTTGATATTAAATTTTCTTTAAGTTTATTTGTTCTGAACCAAGGTTTTATTTTGGTCAGAACATATGAAAGGTTTTGAAATTATGAATGAAATGCATGAATATATGGCATAATAAATGAAAGGTGTGTACATATGTATTTTACAAGACTAGTTAATATTACTACTGTTTATAGTTGTACTTTATCTGGGAGAACGATTAATGGATGTGCTGTTGGGGTGGCCTCATCACTCCCTGTCTTTGGCTACTAAACATTGTCCTTTTATTGATGGGATTATAGTTGGTGTGTTAGAAAATAAGTTGGTGAAGGCTCAGCGGGCCAGACGCTCACGTATCTTGACTGAGTAGTTCTGGTGCTGGAATCTGGTGGCCCCACCTCTCCGTGCTTGGGGGCAAATTAAGGCTGCTCTGCCAAAATATAAGACTGCACGGGTCCACTCTTGTATTCTTCAACACATCATTTGACACCACTTTGGTGCCAAATAAAAAACTCACAGTTCTGAAATAAAAGTATTTGGTCATGTGTCAGAACTCTACCTCCTGAGCCACTTCTACACTCAACACTACACAACAACACCACATAGACGGGGTCAGATCTCTCTGACCATACAGCACATCTTACCAAGTTGGTTTCACATAGGATAAGTTCCCCCAGACTACATATTCTGAAATATGTTCATTAGCTTCTTGCCATAGAATAGGATAGGTGATATGTTCCACTGATCTCAACACTTGATCCACCCTTCATAATCCTTGCTGGAGTTTATGTATTTTGTTTGGGGTCTAGACCCTGAACTAGGGCGGGGGGTCTAGAACGAATCCTTACTTGTTGTAAGGGATAGATTATAATATGGCAGTATCAAATCACTCGAAACATTAAACAATATTAAAATATACAAAGAAATACTTTCAGTCTTACCAGAATTTTGAATAGAGAACACAGTATATGCTAGCAAAACTCAGCTGAGCTGCTGGCTCTAGTATGGCGTCCCTCTAAAAATTGCAATTAGCTTCTGGGAATCACACCACTGAAGAATTACTGTGTCTACTACTGGACAACTTATGATGAATGGCAAAGATGCGCGTCTGAGCGCCGATAATATGTTTTTCTATGGCCAATCACCGCCTTTTTTCCTTTTCAAATTCAAACCTCCTACCAAAAAGTCAATTCAGTCATACCTCAGTCAAGTATGTATTATTGTCTGTTGGTCCGTCTGTCTCTACTTGCGTTTCACAAAAAAACACACTTGTTTTTTGAACCAACTCTGCCGTCCCCTACACAATTTTGCCTTTAAAGTTATTTTTAG
This sequence comes from Oreohelix idahoensis, assembly GCA_024509875.1. NCBI lineage: Eukaryota > Metazoa > Mollusca > Gastropoda > Stylommatophora > Oreohelicidae > Oreohelix > Oreohelix idahoensis. The sequence continues at coordinate 858,829 of JAMPIV010022916.1, forward strand.
CCACAGCTTCCACTAATTCCCCTTCTCTTTCCTTCCAACTAGATTTTAGCACTTGAGTCTCAAGGCCGCAATTTTTTTAAAATTTGTGACATTTTTTGTTTCAATGCAGTCGCTCGCTGATATGAACAACACAGTCTTTTGTCAATATCTTCATTATTATCTATCCGTCTGTATAAATGAAAGCATATTATTTCACTGCTCAAGATGGGCCATCCGGCCAGCTAGGTTTTATATTCCTAACATTATTATTAAGAAAAAGTTACTTTTCAAGGTTAGTTGGTTTTTTGAAATATGTTCGAGCATCTTCTATAAGGCGTTTGCCGCTGAATTCAAATAAAGGACAAAATATCGCAAAAGCGTCCAAGAAATGACTGTTGCGTATAATAACTAAGGTCCCTTTTGTCGATTTCTTTACCTTGTGTCAACTTGGGGACGTGAATTTTTTCCTTTCCCCACCAATTGCGTCTTTTTAGCCTTGCTAGTTTCAAGCACGTGTTCAGTCATATTTTTTCCTTTTGATCTCCGTTCTCATCCCGTCCCAAGGGTAAACGTTTTGCCTTCACGTCTAACAATTTAATTTTCATGGCGGGTAGTGACCCGCGGCGTGGGCGATCATGTCTGCTAGTAGCTTACGCATTAGTTTTTATCCCTACATTTTATCTTTGGAGATATTTTAACGTTGTATCACGGTTAATTTTATCACACATCTCCCCACTTGAAAACTTACCTACGTGTCATGAAATATTCTAATCCACATATATAAATTATTAGGTAAATATGAAGCCTAACAAATAAAATTAATAAAGAGAAGAGCAATGGTAAAATGACAGTGCTGTCCCAAAGAATGTACTCGAAATCCCCCTTGTTTTCTGCTTCGTCTGCAAATTGTAACGCTTTCACGTTGATAGTAAAGCTTACTGTATTATTACCCGCCTTCTTCAATGAAACGTGTGCTGTATTTCTTGGAAAAGCATTGAGACGTACTGCGTAATGACCTAAATTAACCCTAACATTAATTATACTGCGTTACCAAAACGAACGAACAGATGGACTAAAGGGATAAAAAGAGAAGGGAGAGGCAGAAAGACGAACACTAAACCCGCTTCGCGCGATACACAATTACTACCATCACGCGTGTAAGTCTACATGCACTAATTTTTTTTCAGACGGACAGTGATAAAATACACTACCCTTTCCCAGAGTTAGGTTTATAAATCATAACAGACTCTTATTAGAAAAGACAACATTATATGGGTTTACGTTTGAACACATAACAGTACCCAGACAGCACATCTTCTAAACAGGAGATAGAAGAAATTGCATATTTTGAACGCAGCCACGTAGCTCCTTTAAATTAGTATTTTTGGGTTCCTTAGGGTTTGCTGACAAATAATATGTAAAACGTTACGCAAATAGTCCAGGAATTAATAAATTATACCCAAAATAAAATATTGGGGGTGCCTGACAGCATAAAATCATTTCTGCTCATAAAATTTTTTTTATAACGTGTTTGAAAAAACCTTACGTTACATAAATAGCCTACCATGTAAACTCCAAATTGATTGGAGCGCAACAAATGAAAGCCTAACCACGATTGGTCGGGCTATAAATACTATCTTGGTTGTTGGGGGAGACGGGAAAAGATAACATTTTTTCAAACACTTGTCGAAACGTGGCTCATTGGCCAGTCTCGCTGATATACACACTTGGGAGCGTTAGTTCGAGACCACTAATTCAAATAAGCTTGATAAAGCGACAGTACGTTGAAGCCAGCTCACATTTTTGCTAAAATAAAAGCCTGGAACATAGGCAGAACGGAATTTGTGCCAGTTTGTGCCAGAATTCATTGCTAATCAACGTATCTGTGTTTATTTCCATGAAATTGTGGTAAGCTTGAACCATTCAGTATCTTTTAATGAAAAATTGAATGTGAATTGTTGATTTATGCCTGTATATATATGTGTAGTTCAGTGGCAAACGTGAGGTAAAGCCTATAATGCTCCAGCCTGAACAGAGGGTGTCGGAGAGAAGTAAAACGGCATGGAATGGCCAAGTAGTACACTGACACCTGGATGATGGACTAGAAAGAAATAATGCTGGAAGTGCAGAGGCGTAGTAACCATTAAGAAGGGTAATACTGGAATAAAGTATTTCAAATGAAGCTGACTGTTGGCCTAACGCTCTGAACGCAATGTTTGTGCTGTATTGTGATCAGTGTAAAAGAGAATATAAATTAGTTATGAAGTAGAAGGTACATCCTTCTTGATTTCAGGGACAGTGGTCTTGATGGTAGTGAGCAGCACCTGGTCAGAGATTTGCTGAATCCAGAGTCGGACAGCATACTCCTTGGTCTTTTTAGCTATCAGTGAGGTGTCTCCTGAGCCCAGAGGAGAATTCGAGCAGAGGAGTCCTTTCCTGCCGCCATCACTAAAGATAAGCAGAGTTGGCCAGCTGAGCTCAACATTATGTCCCCTCATCTTGAACTGATTTTTTAAAATTAACATTAAGAGGGGAATTTACTTGTCTTAAAATCAGGAACTGTGAACATCTACAATAATGGTCCCTAAAGACAAACTATTGAAGTCATGATGACAAATACCAACAGAGCTTGAACAAAACAAAACCAGTATTACCTCATTTTACCACTACACAATTGACACACATAGAACATTGGTAATAATATATGTCACTACAATATTCATATTAAATACATTCTGTACATAACTTGTAATTTAAATTGATTGTGATTCCTGGTTCCCTTGTAGTTGAATCAGGACACATATTCATTCATGCCAGTAATGAATACATATTGTTATTTGAAACGTTACTAGTGACTTCTTTAAGATATTCTCATAGAGTGTTATATGTATGTGAGTGTCACAGTGTTGTTAAGAGTAGTGGATTAAATTAAATTGTTTATCTGTCTGTTGTTGTGACTTACACTTCACCATACACATACCCTAGACACATAACGTAGCATCACACTATTCCAGAATAATTCTGACTGAGATATAGAGATATGTGGTAGCAAGTAAGGTTATCTATAATACACTACTTTTAATAGATATAGATACCTTCACAGCTGATCTCAGTCAGTACACTAAGTCCCCTATAAATATTTATAACATCCCACTTCACCACATATATTGGGGTCTCGCTCTTGGGATTTTGAATCTTTAACTATTAAAAATATTGGGGATAATTCACTTCAGGGAATATAAGAATTAAAAGGTATCCTTGGGTGGAATTAAATAAGGTTGAGCTCACGGTGCCTGTGTTGTCCATTAGAGATTGAATTGTTGGTTAGACATTGTATTAAGTTACCTGATAGACAATGGCGGACCTGGCCAAATTTCGATCTGCTGCGGTTCAGACTGCAAAAGAGTTAGGATTAGATGGGCAAGTTATGGTTGCCTATGTTACTACGGAATGTGACAAATTTATTGAACGCGAAGAAAGAAGGTTTGAAGCCGAAAGAAGGTTAGAGGCTGAAAGGGAAATTAAGAAGTTACAATTTGAAGCTGAGGCTGAGGCTAAGAAATTGGAAGCAGAAAGAGAAGACAAAAGATTAGCAGCAGAAGAGAAGAAATTAGCTGCAGAAAGGGAAGCCGAGGAAAGAAGACAAGCTGCAGAAGAAAGAAGATTGACTGCAGAGAGGGAAGCAGAAAAGGAGGAGAAAAGATTACAAAGGGAACATGAATTACGACTAAGGGAGTTTGAGTTTCAAGGCCATGCTCCTGAAAATGGTGCCAGTCCCTTTGCCTCTGATGCTACGGTTACTCAAGGAGCCTCAATCTCAGCTATGAATTTTCATTTAGATCATTTTGTTGAGAAAGACGATGATATTGAGAGCTATATAAATAGGTACGAACTATTAGCTACCACGTATGGGTTGGAGAGAGAAAGGTGGAGCTTAAAGTTATCTCAGGGACTTCGTGGGGCAGCTTATGAAGTTTTTGCAAAAATGAGCAGAGGTGATCAGGAAAATTATGACATGCTAAAGCAGGCTCTTTTGTTAAGGTATGAAAAGAATGCAGAGTTTTACAGGAAAAAATTTAGGAATGCTAAACTACTGTCAGGTGAAACCTATCACCAGTTCTCTGCACGAATAGAGACATACTTGGAGAAATGGACTTCTCTGGGGAAAACCCAAGATCTTAAGGAAATGGTCCTTATAGAGCGACTAAGAGAGTCCATGGCTCCAGACCTGAGAAAGTTTCTCATGGAACAAGGTGCAGAGAGGCTGGGTGAGTTGCTAAATGTTGCTGAAAGGTATCAAGCAGCTCAAGCAGAGGTAACAGGTAATAAAAAGAAACAGGTGGACAACTTTAGGGCACCACAGAACTTTAATAAATTTGATCCTAAGGATCAAAATAAAGGTAAGCACCAATTTGATAGGCCACGGTATGACAATAAAAATAAATTCCCACAATTCGATGAAAGGAAATATAATGAAAGAAAATCTTTCAACCAAGGAAAAAGGTGGTGTAAGAATTGTCAGATGGACAATCATGACACTGACCGTTGCAGAAGGAAACCTGTGTATATGGCAACCCTTCAGGTCAGGTCGACCTCAAGACAGGAGGAGGATATTATGTTAGATACCACTCCAGAAGAGATGAGGAAGGCACAGGCTGGGGATAAAACACTCAAGCCTTGTTTCAGAAAATTGTCAACTTGTCATACAACTCCAGGCAAGGGAGATTTTTACATGAAAAACAAGTTGATGTATAGGAAGGCCGGAACTAGATCCCATGGTCACGGACAGCTGGTTCTTCCAAAAAGATACAGGACAGAATTAATAAGGAGCCTACATGTGAAACCAGATGGGGACCATGAGAAGATAGGTACCATCATTCAAAAGGTGGCTCACAATTATTATTGGCCCAAAGCAAGATGGGACATTGAGAATTTTGTAGAAAGGTGTAGCATAGCACATGAGGGAACACCCACAAGTGGGAACATGGATCAGGACCTGGACACGCCCCGGGGCAAAATTAGGCCTGATAATAAAAGAAATATAGATTTGATAAAGTGGACCAAATGGAATGGGAAGCCCCTTTTCACGGACAAGCTTCACTTAACTGTTTTACAATGGCCACTATGCGGAGAGTGCAAAAAGATGTCTTACCCCAGGATAAGCCGAAAATCCCTCAATCGGACTTAAACAAACTGGAGGAAGAAGATGTAGAGAGGAAATCTCTCATCAAGAATTTTAAGAGGGGAGACAGCCCCAAAAGAAAAATTGGTAGCGGTCGTTTTGTGAATGATAATTCTGGGAGGAAAAATCATCACTATAAAGCTTCAAGTGGAAGAGACCATACCGGTGCATGGACAAATAGGTCCACACAATTAAAGGTCCATATGTAGCTTTGTTAAGAACGTGGACTGATGAAAAGGCAGAGGAAAACATTACATCTTCATACCAATATGTGAATGAGCTGACCACTCGGTTAAAAACTGGCTGGAAACTTGCCAATGAAAATTTGAAACAAGCCAGGAAGAAACATGCTGCCTATTATAACAGGAAGGCGAAAGACAGAAATTTGGCTGTGGGAGAGAAGGTACTGCTTCTTTTGCCCGGGAGTCAGAATAAGTTACAAATTGGATGGCAGGGTCCATATACAGTTCTAGAGAAGGTGTCTAGAACAAATTATAAGATAGATAAGAAGGGGAAAGAAAAAATCTATCATGTGAATCTCCTGAAGAAATATTTGGAAAGAGAACATCAGGAAGAGACACACTTGTTGACCTTGTCCATCGCCATGGAGATGAAAAAGGAACCACTTTCATCATTTGAATATCCATTACACCCCTGTGAGACAGCAGCACAGGTGAAAATCAGTACACATTTAACGAAAACTCAGAAAGAGAGAGTGCAACAGGTTCTAAATAATCATGCAGAGGTGTTAACAGACCGACCAGGGCATACAAACCTATTGGAATATGATATGAAATTAATAGACTCCACACCTGTCTGTATGAAACCATATTCGATTCCGTTTGCTAAGGAAAAAGCTTTGAAGGAAGAGATAGACTATCTGTTGAAGGAAGGAATTATTTCGCACAGTGAGTCTTCGTATAGTTCCGGTGTTGTACTTTTAAGGAAGCCCTCTGGAGAACATAGACTCTGTATAGATTACAGGAGACTGAATGCTATTACAGAAGGACAGGTGGATCCATTGCCGGATACAAATCAGCTGTTTGCCAGACTAAATAAAGCTAAATATTTCTCAAAAGTGGATCTGAGTAAAGGATACTATCAGATTCCAGTAAAGCCTGAGGTTAGACCATACCTAGCTTTTAGTACCTCAGAAGGACACTATGAGTTTAATAGATTGCCATTTGGATTGAAGAATGCGCCTAGTGTCTTCTCTAGAATGATGAGAAAATTATTGGATCCTCTGAATAATCCCTGTATAACAAATTTTATGGATGATATCCTTATAGCAACAGAAACATTTGAGGAACACATTGACTCTCTGAACATGCTGTTTGATCGACTTAGGGAGGCAAATTTAACAGCCCGACCAACCAAATGTTGCGTTGGATGTAAAGAATTGGAATTTTTGGGACACACAGTTTATCAGGGAAACATGACCCCTGACCCAAAGAATTTAGAGAAACTACAGAAAGCCCCGAGACCACAAACCAAGAAGGACGTGAGATCCTTTGTCTCATTATGTGGTTTCTACCAGAAGTATATCAAAAACTTTAATTCCATATGTGCACCTTTAACGGAATTGACACGTAAAGGACTTCCAGATCGCATTACATGGACACCACAATGTGAAATGACTTACCAAGAATTGAAGGAAAAGCTCACAAGTAAACCCATTTTGAAATTACCTGACTTAAGTCAAGAATTCATAGTAAGGACGGATGCAAGTAATATTGGGCTAGGTGCAACTTTACTACAGAAATCAGATGCATTGGATGGGGAATTAAGCCCAGTGGCATATGCTAGCAGAAAGTTGAATAAAGCTGAAATCAACTACTCAACTAGCGAAAAAGAATGTCTTGCAGTAATATGGGCAATAAAGAAATTCAATATTTATCTATATGGGAAGGCATTTAAGTTGCAAACTGACCACAAACCTTTATCGTTTTTAGCACAGGCTAAGCATGAGAACTCTAGGTTACTCCGATGGTCTTTGCTTCTGGCTCCATATAATTTTAGCATTGAATATATATCTGGAAAAACAAATCTGGGAGCGGATTTTTTAAGCCGCCATCCGTGTGATGAGAATCACCGTAAACCCCAGAAATAATAATAAATTTCTCTATGTGTATATAGAATAAAGGACTGACATATAATGTCTGTTTTAAGAGGGGAAGTGTCATGAAATATTCTAATCCACATATATAAATTATTAGGTAAATATGAAGCCTAACAAATAAAATTAATAAAGAGAAGAGCAATGGTAAAATGACAGTGCTGTCCCAAAGAATGTACTCGAAATCCCCCTTGTTTTCTGCTTCGTCTGCAAATTGTAACGCTTTCACGTTGATAGTAAAGCTTACTGTATTATTACCCGCCTTCTTCAATGAAACGTGTGCTGTATTTCTTGGAAAAGCATTGAGACGTACTGCGTAATGACCTAAATTAACCCTAACATTAATTATACTGCGTTACCAAAACGAACGAACAGATGGACTAAAGGGATAAAAAGAGAAGGGAGAGGCAGAAAGCCGAACACTAAACCCGCTTCGCGCGATACACAATTACTACCATCACGCGTGTAAGTCTACATGCACTAATTTTTTTTCAGACGGACAGTGATAAAATACACTACCCTTTCCCAGAGTTAGGTTTATAAATCATAACAGACTCTTATTAGAAAAGACAACATTATATGGGTTTACGTTTGAACACATAACAGTACCCAGACAGCACATCTTCTAAACAGGAGATAGAAGAAATTGCATATTTTGAACGCAGCCACGTAGCTCCTTTAAATTAGTATTTTTGGGTTCCTTAGGGTTTGCTGACAAATAATATGTAAAACGTTACGCAAATAGTCCAGGAATTAATAAATTATACCCAAAATAAAATATTGGGGGTGCCTGACAGCATAAAATCATTTCTGCTCATAAAATTTTTTTTTATAACGTGTTTGAAAAAACCTTACGTTACATAAATAGCCTACCATGTAAACTCCAAATTGATTGGAGCGCAACAAATGAAAGCCTAACCACGATTGGTCGGGCTATAAATACTATCTTGGTTGTTGGGGGAGACGGGAAAAGATAACATTTTTTCAAACACTTGTCGAAACGTGGCTCATTGGCCAGTCTCGCTGATATACACACTTGGGAGCGTTAGTTCGAGACCACTAATTCAAATAAGCTTGATAAAGCGACAGTACGTTGAAGCCAGCTCACATTTTTGCTAAAATAAAAGCCTGGAACATAGGCAGAACGGAATTTGTGCCAGTTTGTGCCAGAATTCATTGCTAATCAACGTATCTGTGTTTATTTCCATGAAATTGTGGTAAGCTTGAACCATTCAGTATCTTTTAATGAAAAATTGAATGTGAATTGTTGATTTATGCCTGTATATATATGTGTAGTTCAGTGGCAAACGTGAGGTAAAGCCTATAATGCTCCAGCCTGAACAGAGGGTGTCGGAGAGAAGTAAAACGGCATGGAATGGCCAAGTAGTACACTGACACCTGGATGATGGACTAGAAAGAAATAATGCTGGAAGTGCAGAGGCGTAGTAACCATTAAGAAGGGTAATACTGGAATAAAGTATTTCAAATGAAGCTGACTGTTGGCCTAACGCTCTGAACGCAATGTTTGTGCTGTATTGTGATCAGTGTAAAAGAGAATATAAATTAGTTATGAAGTAGAAGGTACATCCTTCTTGATTTCAGGGACAGTGGTCTTGATGGTAGTGAGCAGCACCTGGTCAGAGATTTGCTGAATCCAGAGTCGGACAGCATACTCCTTGGTCTTTTTAGCTATCAGTGAGGTGTCTCCTGAGCCCAGAGGAGAATTCGAGCAGAGGAGTCCTTTCCTGCCGCCATCACTAAAGATAAGCAGAGTTGGCCAGCTGAGCTCAACATTATGTCCCCTCATCTTGAACTGATTTTTTAAAATTAACATTAAGAGGGGAATTTACTTGTCTTAAAATCAGGAACTGTGAACATCTACAATAATGGTCCCTAAAGACAAACTATTGAAGTCATGATGACAAATACCAACAGAGCTTGAACAAAACAAAACCAGTATTACCTCATTTTACCACTACACAATTGACACACATAGAACATTGGTAATAATATATGTCACTACAATATTCATATTAAATACATTCTGTACATAACTTGTAATTTAAATTGATTGTGATTCCTGGTTCCCTTGTAGTTGAATCAGGACACATATTCATTCATGCCAGTAATGAATACATATTGTTATTTGAAACGTTACTAGTGACTTCTTTAAGCTATTCTCATAGAGTGTTATATGTATGTGAGTGTCACAGTGTTGTTAAGAGTAGTGGAGTAAATTAAATTGTTTATCTGTCTGTTGTTGTGACTTACACTTCACCATACACATACCCTAGACACATAACGTAGCATCACACTATTCCAGAATAATTCTGACTGAGATATAGAGATATGTGGTAGCAAGTAAGGTTATCTATAATACACTACTCTTAATAGATATATTCAATTTGCCTGGGATATATCGGATACTGAACTGATAAGGTTGAAGCAATAAAGACCACCTCAGCAATCTTGCGTTTTCATGCTTAGCCTGAGATAAGAATACGAGGGGCTGATGATCCATCTCGACCACAAAAGTCCTACCATACAGATAGATTTGAAACGTCTTTATTGCCCAGATTAACGCTAAACATTCTTTTTCGCTTGTGGAATATCCTTGTTCCGCCTTATTCAATTTGCGGCTTGCATAAGCGACTGGGTTCAATTCCCCATCAGGTGAAGATGATCTTTGCAACAAAGCCGCCCCGAGTCCCACATTACTTGCATCTGTTCTTACGACAAAGTCCTGTGTCAAATCAGGCAGTTTGAGAATAGGCTTGCTAGTGAGTTTTTCCTTTAAGTCTTGGAACGCTAATTCTCTTTGCGCAGTCGAAATAATTTTATCTGGAAGTCCCTTGCGAGTCAGATCAGTCAGAGGAGCACAAATAGAGTTAAAATCTTTGATGTATTTTTGATAAAATCCGCATAACGACACGAATGATCGCACGTCCTTTTTTGTTTGTGGTCTAGGTGCTCTCTGCAGTTTTCCAAGTTCTTGGGATCAGGGGTCATGTTACCCTGATATACAGTGTGTCCCAAGAATTCCAACTCTTTGCATCCAATACAACATTTTGTTGGCCTAGCAGTTAAGTTCGCCTCCCTAAGCCTCTTAAATAACATTTTTAGAGCGTCAATGTGTTCTTCAAATGTCTCTGTGGCGACGAGAATATCATCCATGAAATTCGTGATACATGGGTTATTCAGGGGATCCAACAATTTGCGCATCATCCTTGAAAATACACTCGGAGCATTTTTCAGTCCGAATGGTAGCATGTTGAATTCATAATGTCCATCCGATGTGCTAAATGCTAAATAAGGTCTCACTTCAGGCTTCACTGGAATCTGGTAATAGCCTTTACTAAGATCCACCTTTGAAAAGTATTTTGCCTTGTTTAATCTGGCAAATAACTGTTTTGTGTCTGGTAATTGATCCACTTGTCCTTCTATGACAGCATTCAGTTTCCTGTAATCTATGCACAGTCGGTGTTCCCCAGACGGTTTTCTCAACAAAACTACACTGGAACTAAAAGATGATTCACTGTGTGAAATAATCCCCTCCTTCAGCAAATAATCTATTTCTTCCTTCAATGCCTTCTCCTTCGCGAACGGAATAGAATAGGCTCTCATACAGATTGGGTTTGAGTCTACTAGTTTCATGTCATACTGAAGCAAATTTGTATGGCCTGGTTTATCTGTTAATACATCTGTATGTTCCTCCAGAACCTGTTGAACTCTCTCCCTCTGGTTTTTAGTCAGGTGCTTACTGACTTTTACCTGTGCTGCTGTTTCACAAGGATGTAATGGGTATTCATGTGAGGTGAGTGGTTCCTTTTGCATTTGAGTTGCGATAGCCAAGGCCAGTAAGGGGGTGCTTTCCTGGAGTGGTCTGTCCAGATACTTCTTTAACAGGTTTACATGATAAACTTTCTCCTTCCCCTTTTTGTCAATTTTATAGTTTGTTCTAGACACCTTCTCTAGAACCGTATATGGACCTTGCCTTCCAATTTGTAATTTATTTTGGCTGCCGGGTAGTAGAAGCAGCACCTTCTCTCCCACAGCTAGTTCTCTGTCCTTTGCCTTCCTATTAAAATATGCTGCATGTTTCTTCCTGGCTTGTTTCAAATTATCATTTGCCAGTTTCCATCCAGCTTTCAAACGAGTGGTCAGTTCGTTCACGTATTGATAAGATGAGGTAACAGTCTCTTCCGCCTTCTCATCTGTCCAGGTCCTTAATAGCGCTTCTAATGGACCTTTTATTGGCCTCCCAAATAGCAGAGTTGCGGGAGCCATCCCGGTTGAACTATGTGGTACCTCCCGATACGCAAACAATGCGGCGGGCAGGAATTGATCCCACAGATCCGGTTTTTCGTGTGCCAGCTTCCTCAGGATAGAAATGAGAGTCCCGTTGAACCTCTGTACCTGGCCGTTCCCTTGCGGATGGTACGGACTACAATGAAAGTGTCTGGCTTGAAATAGCTTAAAAACTTCTTCCGTTAGTTTCCCCTTGAACTGGGAGCCATTATCCGTCAAGATTTGATGCGGGAATCCTAATCGGGTGAATATTGTAAGTAGTGCCTCTGCTACATGTTTTGAATCAATTGATGGCAGGGCTACCGCCTCTCCCCACATAGAACAAGTGTCCCCCAGAGTAAGGATGTAACTGTTCCTCCTCTTGGTCCGAGTGAGAGGTCCCACAATATCCACTGCAACCCTCTCAAAAGGTGTTCCCACTATGGGCATTTCCCCTAGAGTTGCAGGAACAGTCCAGTGCTTTGGAGCTACCCTTTGACATTCTGGACAGGATTTGACATATCTTTTTATATCCTCCGTTATCCCTGGCCAGAAGTAATGACAAGCTATACGCTGTCCTGTGGCGCTGATCCCCATGTGACCACTGAAGGGAATCGCATGCCCGAGTTCCATCACTTTATCCCTATATGAAGTGGGAAGAACCAGCTGGTTGTGACCATTTGTTCCAGTTCCGGCCTTCCTGTATAATAGTTTGTTCTTCATAAAATATTCCCCCTTGCTCGGAGGTGTGTGGCATTTGGGCAATTTTTTAAAACAGGGCTTGAGTGTCCTATCCTCAGCCTGCGCCTTCTTCATCTCCTCTGGATGAGCATTTATAGGTTCACCTTCTTCCTCCTTCTTCTGTGACCTGGTCTGCACTGTCGCCATGATCACAGGTCTCTCAGGATTCCCCAAGAAGACGTATCTACACCCCAATATCAGAGGGTAGATTGGTTCATCTATCACTGCTGCTCTGATTTCTCCTTCCACATAGCGAGTTTTCACCGTTATCCTTGCGATGGGAAGTGTCATGAGTGGTATGTCTTTAGTTGCCCCTTGTATTTCCACTGTTTCTGTGGTATACTGACTTGGGTCCACTAGGCTAGACTTCACAACTGAATCATAATCCAAACCTGTATCTTAAAGGCACCTTATGGTGACCCCATTACAAATAACATCCTCACAAACTGGGGGGTGATAAGGTTCCTGCTGTCCATTAGGATTAACCTTTAATCTTTGAGTCCCCGACTTCATTGCAGCAATGTTTGAAGGTTTCCTTCTACAAAATTCGGCGTTATGGTTATCTTTCTTGCACCATTTACACCATCTTTTTCCTTGGTTAAACGGTTTTCTTTCATTGGGTTTTTGGTCATTGAACTGTGAGTTTCTGTCTCGATAGTCATTTCTTGGCCGTTCAAAGTTTGTCCTACCTTTATTTCCCGGTTCTCTATTATCAAATTTATTAAATTGCTGTGGAGCTTTAAAATTGTCTATGTGCTTCTTTTTAGCACCACTTACCTCTGCCTGGGCTGCCTGATACCTCTCAGCGACATTTAAATCCTCCCCCAACTTCTCTGCACCTTGTTCCATGAGAAATTTTCTCATGTCTGGAGCCATGGACTCTCTCAATTGCTCTATCATGATCATCTCCTTAAGATCTTGGGTCTTCCCCAGAGTCGTCCATTTCTCCAAATAGGTTTCCAGTCTGGCAGAGAATTGGTGGTATGTCTCCCCAGACAACAGTTTGGCATTTCTAAATTTCTTACGATAAAATTCAGCATTTTTTTCGTACCTTAATAACAAAGCCTGCTTTAACATGTCATCATTGTCTTGGTCTTCTCTGTTCATTTTTGCGAAGACTTCATAAGAAGTACCTCTCAGTCCCTGTGATAACTTTAAACTCCACCTCTCTCTCTCTCTAACCCATATGTAGTAGCTAATAACTCAAAACGTCCGAGGTACCCCTCTATGTCATCGTCTTTCTCAACAAAATGATCTAAATGAAACCCCATAGCTGAGTTTGAGGCTCCCAGACTGGGCGTAGCATCTGAGGGAAAAGGGCTGGCACCATTTTCAGGAGCCTGGCCTTGTAGCTCCAGCTCCCTTAGTCGTAATTCGTGCTCCCTTTGCAACCTTCTATCTTCTGCCTCCCTTTCGGCAGTCAATCTTTTTTCTTCTGCTTCCCTTTCGGCCTTTTTATCTTCTGCCTCCCTTTCGGCCTTTTTATCTTCTGCCTCCCTTTGCTGTCGTTTTTCTTCTGCCTCTAATGCTTTAGCCTCCTTGTCAGCCTCAATCTGCAGCCTCTTAGTCTCAGCCTCAATTTGTAGCCTCTTCTCTTCAGCTAACCTTTCAGACTCTAATTTTCTTTCAGCCTCTTTTTCTATTCTTCTTTCTTCCCGTTCAACATACTTATCACATTCAGCCGTTACATATTGAATTAAAATCTGACCATCCATTCCCATATCCTTTGCCGTTAGCACAGCAGCTGATCTGAATTTGGCTAGCTCCACCATACTTTTTAGACAATTTAGCAATGAGCAAGATAAAATTTCGAACCACTAAAGTAATTCTAATTACTATAGTCTAAAATAAATCTAATTAGCCAGTTAACTAATTAATTATCACTGGCTGTGAAGATTCACCAACTTTTATTTTCACTTTTAATTTTAAGGGACACTTTTAATTTTTATAATTTGTTCCCCTAATTTAATTCTCCCACCAGGAGATCATAATATTATTGATAGGCTAATTATCCCGGACAAGCCCCCAATATATGTAGTGGATTTGTTGGTATTGTATGATTGTGATATTACCTAGTGTGATGCATGGGGTCAGCTGTGAAGGCTCCTGAGATAAATGTAGCTGTGAATTTACAGAAGGCCCTTCTTGCTACCACTACGACCTCACACATATCTTTTTTTCTACTGATGAATGTGGCTACGTTAACAATCTAGGGTACTGATGTGTAATGTGTTGTGGTAGATTACATACACACACACAGATATTTAATAAGTCTAATAATATTAATAAAATGTATAACACACTGAACTAACTCAAGCTGTTTACAATTTTGATATTAAATTTTCTTTAAGTTTATTTGTTCTGAACCAAGGTTTTATTTTGGTCAGAACATATGAAAGGTTTTGAAATTATGAATGAAATGCATGAATATATGGCATAATAAATGAAAGGTGTGTACATATGTATTTTACAAGACTAGTTAATATTACTACTGTTTATAGTTGTACTTTATCTGGGAGAACGATTAATGGATGTGCTGTTGGGGTGGCCTCATCACTCCCTGTCTATGGCTACTAAACATTGTCCTTTTATTGATGGGATTATAGTTGGTGTGTTAGAAAATAAGTTGGTGAAGGCTCAGCAGGCCAGACGCTCACGTATCTTGACTGAGTAGTTCTGGTGCTGGAATCTGGTGGCCCCACCTCTCCGTGCTTGGGGGCAAATTAAGGCTGCTCTGCCAAAATATAAGACTGCACGGGTCCACTCTTGTATTCTTCAACACATCATTTGACACCACTTTGGTGCCAAATAAAAACTCACAGTTCTGAAATAAAAGTATTTGGTCATGTGTCAGAACTCTACCTCCTGAGCCACCTCTACACTCAACACTACACAACAACACCACATAGACGGGGTCAGATCTCTCTGACCATACAGCACATCTTACCAAGTTGGTTTCACATAGGATAAGTTCCCCCAGACTACATATTCTGAAATATGTTCATTAGCTTCTTGCCATAGAATAGGATAGGTGATATGTTCCACTGATCTCAACACTTGATCCGCCCTTCATAATCCTTGCTGGAGTTTATGTATTTTGTTTGGGGTCTAGACCCTGAACTAGGGCGGGGGGTCTAGAACGAATCCTTACTTGTTGTAAGGAATAGATTATGATATGGCAGTATCAAATCACTCGAAACATTAAACAATATTAAAATATACAAAGAAATACTTTCAGTCTTACCAGAATTATGAATAGAGAACACAGTATATGCTAGCAAAACTCAGCTGAGCTGCTGGCTCTAGTATGGCGTCCCTCTAAATATTGCAATTAGCTTCTGGGAATCACACCACTGAAGAATTACTGTGTCTACTACTGGACAACTTATGATGAATGGCAAAGATGCGCGTCTGAGCGCCGATAATATGTTTTTCTATGGCCAATCACCGCCTTTTTTCCTTTTCAAATTCAAACCTCCTACCAAAAAGTCAATTCAGTCATACCTCAGTCAAGTATGTATTATTGTCTGTTGGTCCGTCTGTCTCTACTTGCGTTTCACAAAAAAACACACTTGTTTTTTGAACCAACTCTGCGTCCCCTACACAATTTTGCCTTTAAAGTTATTTTTAGCCACAGCTTCCATGTGACCGTGCTGGTGTTGGTCCCTGTCCAATCCTAACTATAACTAGGTGACTGAGGCAGGCCTAGTTATCTATTATTTACTTTGTTTCTTTCCTCCAAGTGAGATTGTTTCTCTTACTGGCCCCCTTGTTCCGCCAGAGATAGTAGTTCTTGGATGAGAATAGGTTCGTCTTTTGTTCAACCCAGACCACGTTCTTCTCTCCTTGGTGTTGTCTAGCGACTGATGCGTGTAGGGTGTTCTATTATTCCTATCTTTTCTATTACTCAATTCTAATAACTCTCCATTCCTTAATCTCCTCACACATCAAAGCAACCGGAGTGATGTGATTCAATTTAAAAAAAAAAACAACTTTTATTTACATAAGATAATGCATGATCATCCAACATAATTCATCAGATACAGTTCTCAATTACAATGTCCTCAAGTCTTCCGCTTGATTCAATCACACCTCTCAAAGCATAGTTATATATAGTTTCTCCTGTAGCCTCTTGCATATTTCATTATACCCCTGGCCTACCAAAATTCCTTCTCAAGTTCTACTATTTTTCTCATTTTTTTTCTACAACAGTTCTTCTAAATCCTTGGAGTCATGTTCTCACCCAATTTCGACCTAGTTAGGTTTAACTCCTTTAAATGCAGCATATAAAATTCAATAGCTACACCTGAAATAATCAAACAATGTCCAACACCAAAATGGCTTCCACCATACTTACTCTAGTATGAGAGAGCGCATGAGATGTTTCGTGAATGTCAGACTCACTTGTGGTGGCGTCTCCATACTTACTCTTATATGAGAGAGCGCTTAATATGTTTCATAAATGTCAGTGTTGTGAACCCTTAGTTCGATACAATCTCGTTTAATGGCAATGCCTCATCTTCTTGGTATGACAGCCTATCCTGGCTATCTGATAGTAAAAGTTGTTCACTTTTTTAAGCTTTAATTATGCCCTTGCTTCAATATTCTCTTCTGCAGCTCGCTCCCTTAAATGTGAGCGCCGTTAGCCTGTGACAAATTTGCTGAAAGTCAAAAAAATAGTTCAAAATTTCCTCTTACCATTTTAAAACGAAGTCCAGCACCTATCACAATCCCTACTGTTCACCCTTATTCTATTCCTAATATGTTCATCTCAGTATTTAACCACAGATAATCTACTCTCCTGAATTCCTATCGCTAAGAAATTCTAAACCTAGCTATCAGTTTCTGAATACGAACACTTGTTGACCACAAGTTCGTTTCTTGAGAGCCCTGGGCGGCACTTCTTGCTTCCGCAAAGTTTCTAACGGGACTGATCTCTTTTCGTCCTTCAATTTCCTATCTGATGACCTACAGTTGTTTTTGAGTGAATGCGATTGGTCCGTTATTCAGTTCACTCACCTATCGCCAACTACACGCTTAATTCTATGCTGTCCAACTCCGTGAACTGTGCTACATAACTGTTTACATTTCGCTCACTTTTCACGTGCGGTTTATTCTACTCTGCGTTCTCTTAACTGTAAAGGGCGCTAATAATATTGTTATTCCCCTTAGTACTTTTTACCTTAGTTTCATTAATCCTTCTATATCTCTACTAAAACTAGTCTGATATGCAAATTTAATAAACTCTAATGATGTATACTTAGATTACTTTAAGGTCTAAAAAGGTTCCCTCCCTTACAAAAAACACTACATTTTCATTCTTTTATCTCCCATGTTAAGAACAAATAAGTTATCACTTAGATTATTCTGATTTTCTAACCCATTTTTATATACTCTTTCATTTTGTTAACACCAAATAACTGTTCGACTGACTTTAACTGCAGCGTATTTTACGCTGTACAACCAAACGGTGACATCCACTAATTCCCCTTCTCTTTCCTTCCAACTAGATTTTAGCACTTGAGTCTCAAGGCCGCAATTTTTTTAAAATTAGTGACATTTTTTGTTTCAATGCAGTCGCTCGCTGATATGAACAACACAGTCTTTTGTCAATATCTTCATTATTATCTATCCGTCTTTATAAATGAAAGCATATTATTTCACTGCTCAAGATGGGCCATCCGGCCAGCTAGGTTTTATATTTCTAACATTATTATTAAGAAAAAGTTACTTTTCAAGGTTAGTTGGTTTTTTGAAATATGTTCGAGCATCTTCTATAAGGCGTTTGCCGCTGAATTCAAATAAAGGACAAAATATCGCAAAAGCGTCCAAGAAATGACTGTTGCGTATAATAACTAAGGTCCCTTTTGTCGATTTCTTTACCTTGTGTCAACTTGGGGACGTGAATTTTTTCCTTTCCCCACCAATTGCGTCTTTTTAGCCTTGCTAGTTTCAAGCACGTGTTCAGTCATATTTTTTCCTTTTGATCTCCGTTCTCATCCCGTCCCAAGGGTAAACGTTTTGCCTTCACGTCTAACAATTTAATTTTCATGGCGGGTAGTGACCCGCGGCGTGGGCGATCATGTCTGCTAGTAGCTTACGCATTAATTTTTATCCCTACATTTTATCTTTGGAGATATTTTAACGTTGTATCACGGTTAATTTTATCACAGCCAGCTACTTCTGCCTGGGCTGCTTGATACCTCTCAGCGACATCCAATACCTCACCCAACCTCTCTGCACCTTGTTCCATGAGAAACTTTCTCAGGTCTGGAGCCATGAACTCTCTTAATTGCTCTATCATGATCATTTCTTTAAGATCTTGGGTCTTCCCCAGAGCAGTCCATTTCTCCAAATAGGTTTCCAGTCTGGCAGAGAATTGGTGGTATGTCTCCCCAGACAAAAGCTTGGCATTTCTAAACTTCTTACGATAAAATTCACCATTCTTTTCATATCTTAATAACAGAGCCTGCTTTAGCATATCATAATTGTCTTGGTCGTCTCTATTCATTTTTGTAAACACTTCATAAGATGTTCCTCTAAACCCCTGGGATAACTTTAGGCTCCACCTTTCTCTCTCTAACCCATACGTAGTAGCCAAAAGTTCAAACCTACCTAGAAAACTTTCTATGTCATCGTCTTTCTCAACAAAATGGTCTAAATGAAAACCCATAGCTGTGGTTGAGGCTCCCCGACTAGCAGTGGCATCGGAGGTAAAGGGGCTGGCACCATTTTCAGGAGCATGGCCTTGAAATTCCTACTCCCTTAGTCGTAACTCGTGCTCCCTTTGTAATCTCTTCTCCTCCTTTTCTGCTTCCCTTTCAGCAGCCTGTCTCTTTTCCTCTCTTTCAGCAGCCTGTCTCTTTTCCTCTCTTTCAGCAGCCTGTCTCTTTTCCTCTCTTTCAGCTTCCTGTCTCTTTTCCTCTCTTTCAGCTTCTAATTTCTTCTCTTCCAATTAGAGCCGCTTTATTTCAGCCACCCTATCTGCCTCCAATGCCCTAGCCTCTTTGTCAGCCTCAATCTGCAGCCTCTTAAGTTCTTTGTCAGCCTCAATTTGTAACTGTAATTTTCTTTCTTCTGCTAACTTCCTATCTTCCCTTTCAATATACTTGTCACATTCTGAAGTTACATATTGGATCAAAGCCTGACCCTCCATATTCATTTCTTTAGCAGTCAGCACAGCAGCCGATCTGAATTTGGATAGATCTGCCATCCTGTATCGCACACTCTAATAATGTTCTAAAATAACTTGCAAAACTCTAATTAACAAAGTGACACACTAATTAATTACTCACTGGCTGTGAAGATTCATCAACTCTTACTTTCCACCTTAATTATTTCTGATGAATATCTTTTAATTTTAGGGACACTGTTAAATTTATAAAACTTATACCCGAATAGTTTAATTCCCGGACCAGGAGACCCCAATATATGTGAAAAATTCAGATCCCAGACGAGCCTACCAATATATGTGGTGGGTTTTTATGTTATTTATTGTTGTTGTTATGTTTACTTAGTGTACTGAATGAGGTCAGCTGTGAAGGTCCCTGAGGATAACAGTTTATGTGAGTTTAAGAGTACCTTGCTACTACCACCTACGACCTCAATCAGACTTATTCTGACTAGTATGTCTGATAGCTACGTCTAATGTCTAGGGTAATGAAATGTGGTGTGCTGGTAATTAAATACACAAACATACACACACAAACACTAATATTAATATCTATGATCAAGTCAATTAACACTGTGTTTAAAATTTAGAAATTAGTTTTTTTAATTTATTCTGTCCTGAACCAAGTTTTTCTTCTGGTCAGGACTTTTAAATCAATATGAATCAATTTCAATAGAATTACATATAATCAAGTAAACACATGAAAGACTTGTACATATACATAATTTAAATTTGCTAATATTGGTACTAAACTAAAAGTCTTTAGGAACTAGTGCTGGATGTCGGGTCGGGGTATTTGCATCATACCCATGTCTTAGTTAACAGTGTTCATTTGCTCTTTAAACAGAATTAATGGTGGGGCAAGTCTCTTAATACACACTGGAGTTTCTATTATATTATATTCGTTGATGAATCTCAGCAGGCCAGGTCTTTAATACTTAACTGGCCTGTGACGATTGAAGAAAGTAGTTCCTTAGGCCCACTCCTCACTTGCTCTGAGGTAATATGGTTGGCATCTCATTTCATACAATGATGTATTCGTCAGAACATCTGGCACTAGCACAGTGCCAGACAAAGAAACTCTGAAACCATAAAATTAGGCTATGTCTTAACATACTACCTAATCCACCATGTTTACAAGCATTAATAAATTGAAAAAACGACATGGTCAGATCTCTCTGACCGACCCAGCACATCTACATCCAGGCTGTTATCAAGTAGCACTAGTTTCCCATTCCTCTCCTCTATGGACTGCACTGCATCTGAAATATTTTCATTAATCTCTTTTTTTCCATATAATAAGGTGGGTGATATGTTTCCACCTGACCACCTGAAAAGAAACATCTGTATTCTACATTTCTGATAGTTAATCCTATTATATTTCAACCTCTAGGCCCTGGACAGCCGGCTGGGGACCTAGAATAAGTACTCACTTGTCGTAATCATTTTTCATTATATGGCAGTATCAATCACTCATAATTGTTAAATATAAAGGTTAATAATTTCTTCCTTACCACAATTCAAAATGAAAACGCACAGGTACGTTGAAAATAGTACAAACTCAGCTGAGCTGCTGGCTAGACTAGGGCGTCCCACTACTATTAGCACATATATTCAATGGACGACAAACTTCTTAGCCTCAACGATCTGCTTGTATGGACAGTCTTCAACAAAATGGCAACGAGCCGGCAAATTTTTCAATAATCTTAACTATTTCGTCCAATGAGAGTACTTCCCCTTTACAATTTAAAATTTCAAAAATAAATGTCCAATTTTTGGTCAACTGTGTAGTGTATTTCTGTCGGTCGGTCTGTCCGAACTTGTCTTTTCCCAAGATTAGACTTGGTTTTAGCCTAACACTAAAAAAAATATTCAAATTTTCTCTCATTCCCTTCTTAGATTTCTACTGCGAAGATATTTTTAGATTCTATCCTCCTTGTCTCTCCCTTGTTTTCATGTACTTTTTTTCTGCCTTCGTCTCAAGGACGCGTCAAATGTAACTTTAGTGAATGCAAAGCTAACATCTGTTTGCTAGTTTGCCACTGAACAAATCAGTCTTTTGTCAATAACTTCCATGTTATCTATCCGTCCTTTTATTTGAAAGCATATTATTTATCAGGAAAAGATAAGCTCTTAAACTAGCTAATTTTTGTGATTCTAAACCTATTAATAAGAAATTCCATATTTTTTTCCATGTTAGTCTTGAAATCTTTACTACCACTCGTTCACTTCTTTTCCATGTACTTTCAAGCTAATTACGAGAGTCTCTCGTAGTACGTGAGAATTTACGTCATTCGCAATAAGAGCTAAGCCTGTTTTCGTGACAATTAGCTACATGTTCTTACTTTTACATCGTATTTCAAACTACCAACTACAAGTTCGCGCGTATGCTAGACTTAGATTCAAACGCGTGCAGACGGCATCATTTTTTTCTTCCCTCCTTTTCTTACCCCGTCTAAACGAATAGGCCTTTAGGGTCCTCATGTTATAATTAGTTTTTTTCCAATGACACTAGAAACGATGGTACGGTCTACCACAATCAACGCGCCTGTGGCGTGGGCGAAGAAGCCGCATCGTAACTTAACTATATTTTATCCCTACATTTTATTTTAACTTTTATATTTATAATGGAGGATTTTATCGCTGTATCAATGTATTCCACCACACATATATTCATTCATCCATTCATTCGTTCATTCATTCAATTATTCGTTCGTTCATTCATTCATTCATTCATTCATCAATTCGTTCATTCATTTATTAATTCGTTCATTCATTCAATCATTCATTCATTCATTCATTCAATCATTCATTCATTCATTCAATCATTCATTCGTCCAATCATTCAATCATTCATTCATTCATTCATTCAATCATTCATTCATTTAATCATTCACTCATTCAATCATTCAATCATTCATTCATTCAATCATTCATTCATTCATTCAATCATTCATTCATTCAATCATTCAATCATTCAATCATTCATTCTTTCAGTCATTCATTCAATCATTCATTCAATCATTCATTCATTCAATCATTCATTCAATCATTCATTCAATCATTCATTCAATCATTCAATCATTTATTCATTCATTCATTCATTCAATCATTCATTCATTCAATCATTCAAACATTCATTCATTCAATCATTCATTCATTCAGTCATTCATTCATTTATTACTTTTCAGCTCTTTAAGAAGCAAAGACCTTCAACAAATTCATGACAAGGAACCCTGCCCTGTACCATCCTTTGAATGTCTGTCCGTGTCCCTTTGTCCCTTTCGTATATGTCCCCAGTTCCCTTCTCCGTGTGTTTTTTCGCCTCCCGCTACTTCTCTTACCCTTGGAATTCCAGAACTAGAACTGTTTTGTAACATTATTAACTGTTTTCCTCAAGGTGCGTTTTATCCAACGTGAGCGTTCCCCGTCTCAGTTCTTGTTCTACTGAAACGTATCTGCTACCATGCTCCTTAGGGAGTGGGGAAAAAAGGAAGAATACCATATCAAGCTATTTTGTCAAAGTCATGAACTCCATTTCCGTTGGTTGCTGTTGTTGAATTCATAATCCAATACCAATAAGAAGAGAAATAGCGACAAGAGGCATCCCTGTCGCACTCCAGTTCTTATCTCAAAGAGTTCTTTCTGTAACTTGACCTTTAATGTAGAATTCTATATGACATTCTTGCATCTGCTTTCTTTATCAGTTTAATAGACTTACGAGGGACACCATAATTCCGCATAATTTTACAGAGCGGCTGCCTGTTGAAACTTTCAAATGCCTTTATTGACCCACAAATGCGATGTAAAGCTGTACAGTTATTCACAGTGTTATCTATCCGGTCTGTTCATAAACAAAACTTTTCACTATTTTTTTTTTCCCTTGCTGATATTTTGTGTGTTAACAAAATAAATTGTGTTTGGCTGCCTTGTCTTTATGTAAGGGAATAAAGAAACAACGATGAGTACGTAGAAGAGAAGGTAAATGATTGCTTCTTCTGAAATTGGTAATATAACGAACTCTTCAATGCCATCACTAAAAACACAGTGGTCTTCTCCCATGCATACAGTGTCAAGGTCTCGGTGTCAAACAAGCCATCAATCCTCTATCTAACAAGCGTTTTTGTGTTTTTTCAATGTATCCCTTTCTGTTTTAATGGCTTTTCCACATTGCGCATAGAAAACAAAGACAGAAATCATTACAGCATCAGTAATTTCCATGGCCACCTGGCGTACATGGAAACCCGGTCGCGTGTTTTCTCAGAAACATTCAGACCTGTAAAGTTGTTCATTATTCCAGCATGGGAAAACGATTGGTCTGTTCTGTACTTATACCTTACAAGAAGAAAAAAAAAAAAAACACACACACAAGGGTTCTCATTGTCCAATTTGTTTTAAGCAAGGTAAAATATAGTTACTTATCCTTGTGGTACACGCGAGTTCTGTTTGAATAGAAAATAGTGAGATATGTAAAATCAAGGCTAACTATCCCTTTCTAACCTCAGTGTATACACAACATAGCTAATTATCTTCTTCCTGTTACCTCCACTGTCGAGGGGCGTTTTAACAAATACGAAACCCGATCCCTGCTTCTTAACGGGGTGTCACTCAAACTGATGCGAACACCAACTGAACTAAGAAACGTATATGGGGTTAGGACAGAGGATGCTGGGATTTGGAACCAGAGTACTGTAAAACTTATTCTAACGTTGTACTCTAAAAGTCTTAATAATAATTTAGGATCATATGTGAAATTTAAATTGATAGGGTAGATTCCCGTTACCACAATAAACTTGATTCAAAATAAGTTTATTTCTTTTGAACCACTTTAGATCATATGTTACGCATTTAATAATATTAGAGAAATTTTAAGAAGGCATGGAAAAGGTCAGAAAAACAGATAAGGCCTACGTCGATGAAATAATTACATTCGCAGAAACTAATAAACTCTCTTAAGATTGTCACTTAATTTATCCATTGGCGCTTCACAGCAACCGAGCGCAAGATAGAATTTAGACAACTTAATCACCATCATCATGACGACGATGACCATCATTATCATCAAAATTTCGTGGAAAAAAGATCTTCAACAAAAACATCAAATCTTCCTTTACTGTGCCATCCACTCAAGGACTTTCAGTTCCTTCTATTTCTCTTTCTTCTCTGTCTTCAGATCTCTTCTCCGTATATTTATTATCTTCCTTTATTTCTCTTACTCTGTGTATTCCACTACAGGGACTGTCTTGTAATGCTATAAATTGATTTTCTAAATGTGCATCATAACCAAGTCCAGGGGCATCTCCTTACCTCTTGTTCTATTGGTGTTTGTCTTTCCCTCAGTTCCGCTTGAGTGGTTTTGTCAAACAATTTCAATCCTTCAATTCTGTTCTAGCACCCATTTATGAAAGTCTGTATCTTTCTCGTTTTAGACCAGCGTTTCCCACACTTTTTCGGGTCACCGCCCCTTGGATCCTCCCAACATCCACATGGAGTCGGCACTGCCCACTTTGGGAACCACTGTTTTAGATCATAACCAATATATGTAAATAAATATTAACAGATATATAAAGAAAACGTGGATGAGTTAAAAAAAAACCCAGATGGCTCTATAAAATAACTACGGAACAAAGTTCTTACAAAATTTTCTTACCTAGTCGTTCCTCTTCTACCCTGGTGTGTAGAGGTTTGCCGGAGAAAGGGCGCCATATTTTCCTATCGGATGTCTAACTAAATGTTCATTCTTACTTGCTTACTTATATAGTCGTTACTCTTCTACCCTGGTGTGTAGAGGTTTGCCGGAGAAAGGGCGCCATATTTTCCTATCGGATGTCTAACTAAATGTTCATTCTTACTTGCTTACTTATATAGTCGTTACTCTTCTACCCTGGTGTGTAGAGGTTTGCCAGAGAAAGGGCGCCATATTTTCCTATCGGATGTCTAACTAAATGTCCATTCTTACTTGCTTACATATATGGTCGTTCGTCTTCTACCCAGGTATGTAGAGGTTTGCCAGAGAAAGGGCGCCATATTTTCCTATCGGATGTCTAACTAAATGTTCATTCTTACTTGCTTACATATATGGTCGTTCGTCTTCTACCCAGGTGTGTAGAGGTTTGCCAGAGAAAGGGCGCCATATTTTTCTATCGGATGTCTAACTAAATGTTCATTCTTACTTGCTTACTTATATAGTCGTTCCTCTTCTACCCTGTGGTGTAAAGGTTTACCAGAGACAGCTCTATACTATCCTATCGGATGTCTAACAAAATTTTCACTGAATTTATCTATGACGGTTAACAGCAATAATTGGTGAGAAATAATTCATAGATTTTTAACATACGTTTGAATTCTTCGTCCTCAGAGCATCACAAAAAATACAGTGTTTACAGCTCTGAGATGAAATAAGAAGACGAAGAAAATATATGCTGAGTATTTGAGGGATTGGAGAAAAGATGCTATCGCTCATTTCAAGAATTTTAAACTGCATTCACGCTTAAGACGGTGATTTAAAAGTCAGGTGAATGAAAGTTGTAGAGTCCGCTCACATTCATAACATAACCGCGCTAGAGAGATACTTTGTATCGTCGTTTCTTCATATCCAACTTTGGTTTAAAAATAAAAACAAAAAAACAAGCTCCAGAAGAAGAGGAATGTCTATTTGCATCGAATGCTCGAATATAATTGTATTTAACACCGTTACTTCTTATCTAACTTTGGTTTGTTTTTTGTTTTTTTTAACTCGTATATAGAATTTGTGGTACCATCATTGCTTCTTATCCAACTACAGCAAGTTGAGAATTGTCTCTTTGCATCATCGCATGTTCATGTAGAATTGTTCTATCTTTGATGCTTTCTACTAAACTTTCGTTATTAAAAAAGAAAAAACAAATTCTAGGAAGTTGAGAAATGTCTTTGCATTCCATGTTCTCATTGAATCTCTGACAAACAGGAAAATTATTACTATTATTTTTTTTTACTAATCCCAAAGGTAAGAAAATTAGTGATTAAAATATATATATATATATAAACACTTGGAGAAAGTAACTGGAGACAGACAGCGCTACAAGTTGGAAGATAACATTAAGAGATGGACAGGAAAGAGTCTTTCAGAGTGCACCATCAAGACAAGAGATGGACAGGAAAGAGTCTATCAGAGTGCACAATCAAGACAAGAGATGAACAGGAAAGAGTCTTTCAGAGTGCACAATCAAGACAAGAGATGGACAGGAAAGAGTCTATCAGAGTGCACAATCAAGACAAGAGATGGACAGGAAAGAGTCTTTCAGAGTGCACCATCAAGACAAGAGATGGACAGGAAAGAGTCTATCAGAGTGCACAATCAAGACAAGAGATGGACAGGAAAGAGTCTTTCAGAGTGCACAATCAAGACAAGAGATGGACAGGAAAGAGTCTATCAGAGTGCACAATCAAGACAAGAGATGGACAGGAAAGAGTCTTTCAGAGTGCACAATCAAGACAAGAGATGGACAGGAAAGAGTCTATCAGAGTGCACAATCAAGACAAGAGATGGACAGGAAAGATTCTATCAGAGTGCACAATCAAGACAAGAGATGGACAGGAAAGAGTCTTTCAGAGTGCACAATCAAGACAAGAGATGGACAGGAAAGAGTCTATCAGAGTGCACAATCAAGACAAGAGATGGACAGGAAAGAGTCTATCAGAGTGCACAATCAAGACAAGAGATGGACAGGAAAGAGTCTATCAGAGTGCACAATCAAGACAAGAGATGGACAGGAAAGAGTCCATCAGAGTGCACAATCAAGACAAGAGACGGACAGGAAAGAGTATCAGAGTGCACAATCAAGACAAGAGATGGACAGGAAAGAGTCTATCAGAGTGCACAATCAAGACAAGAGATGGACAGGAAAGAGTCTTTCAGAGTGCACAATCAAGACAAGAGATGGACAGGAAAGAGTCTATCAGAGTGCACCATCAAGACAAGAGACAGAAGAAGTCGGAGATCCATCGCAGCCAACCTTCATTGTGGAGATGGTAGCTGATGATGATGATGCGATGATGATACTATTATTTGTAGTAGTAGTGGTGGTAGTGGTAGTAGTAGTGGTAGTAGTGGTAGTTGTGGTGGTGGTAGTAGTAGTAATAATAGTAGTTGTAGTATTAATATTACTCCAAGACAAGTGAAAGACAAAATAGGAAATAGTGAGACGCGAGGCCAGATCGAATGACAGGCTTTCGTGTCTGCCTTCCAGAGGTAAAGATAATAATACAGCTTCACGGCAGTTACTCTCTGTATGCCACACGAGGCGCCCAAAAACCGCCTCAGAATTTAAAATCTTCTCACTTCGTCAAGAGCATCAACCGTTGTTATAGAGCAAAGAGGTTTCCTTCCCAATCGGGAACAAGTAAAAGGGTAAAGGTAATCCCATAGCAGATACTGCCATAGGGGAAGGAAATGTTAGAGACTTCACTAAACTACTCAACCTTTTTAGATGGATTGACCAATTATCGCTTATTTTTGCCTTCCGCAACTCAAAAGCAGAGACATGTACCCATTTACAGTTGTGTAGACTGGAGAGTGCCGTTACCCGGTAAATTTGCCTCAAAGGTAAGCTCTCTAACCATTGTAACACTCGACGCTCTATCAGGAAAAAGGACGTATGTAATCCGCATTGTCCTTTATCTTTAATTTCTGTTGTTTTGTTAACATTTAGTACATATGTTTTCTATACATTACCTGTTGTCTATTTATTTTCTAATATCTAATCTATGAAGGAAAAAGATACAGAAGATGACAAAGGGAGAACATTATGGATAGTTTGACATCGTGGCATGGAAAGAAGAGAACACCAAAATCTATAAATTTCACTGAGGACAGCAGGTTGTGGAGGCAAGTCCTCGCAGACGACAGCTAGCGTAGTGCGTGAAGAAGCAACATAACTTTTATTTCCTTAAGATATTGATATATTGTCGTTTGATTGTTTCCCTTTGACAAAGTATAAATTACATCCCTGAAATTAAAAAAATAAAAAAACCAGGATTAACGTTTTTCCCATCAAAGTTGCAGTCTGAAAATAACGTAAAAGTGGTGCACTTCTGGCCCTTGCACAAAATTGTACAACCCCTGAATTGACACGTTTTCCTTGCTAATATTCTTAGCTATGCACAATCAACGTAAGTGGAACAGTTTTTAAACAGGTCAATAGATTCAAAAACCTGGGCATGTTAATAACATTGGATGGATGATGCATCTCATAAGTGAAGCGTAGAATATTTTTTGTAAATTAATTTGATGATGAGAAATATGCTGTTCAACCTACGATGGCTCCAATTAGGATATATATTGTTTTCAATTCCAAATAATATGAATGCTTGAAAGTGGCATCACATCTCCTGTCCAATCATTGTAAATAGGGCAACTCATTATACCAATTTTGAGTATATATAAAAATTAAAAAAAAAAACAAACAAACATACAAAAACAAACAAGAGAGATAAAACAAAACAAAACAGAGGTAAACACCAAACACAAATAATAAACAGAGGGAGGGGTGTGTTTAGTTGGATACTTAAATGACTTTATATCGAAGCGAGCCACCGAAACGTCGGAAGGTGCTGCTGCTTTAGTTCGAGCTGGAGATGCAGAAAAAAACAAGACACCAGCTTCAATCAAAGCGAGCCACAGAAACGCCGGAATAACTGCATCGAGCTGCAAGTGCAGAAAGAACAAGACTGGCATCAATCAAAACCGAGCCATAGAAACGTCGAAATACGTTACATTACGTCCAGCAGCAGAGCTTGATAAATAGCATCACATCGAGACAAAGGATCACCTGAAGATGCTACCTTACTTAGTACTACAGATGCCGAAGTTTTAAGACGTTTCCATGAATTGCCCCGATGACATCGATAGCATCGGATGTATGAGACCTTACTTCTAAATTTATAGCAAAATTTATCAAATGTCATCCCATTACATCTATATTACTTCTCTTCATACCAATTTTGAAAGGTTGCCTCATGGCTTTATATTCAAAACATCCGTATAATTTTTACTACAAAGATCTAATGACGGTGACATGTAATGTAAATGTATTACATGACCAAAGTAGAAATAGTGTCGTCTTTAGGTTATGTAACAGGAAAAGCACACTGTAATTAAAAACCCGTCAATTTTGACGGGTTACTTACTAGTATGAAAAATATTTCGTGTTGGGAATTTCATTTGTATGTACTTGAGCATAAAGAGTTACTGAAGAAAGTAGGCTCTTCTGGTCAATACCCTGATTAAAATAATACAGGTAGGCTTAGTATTGCTCATGTCTTTTTTTTTTTTTTTGCTCTCACAGAAAATTCCTTAAATTTGAAACTGTCATTAGATACGAAATTATGATTTTAAAGTTCCAGGATTTGAGGAGCTAGTTGAAAGCCCTAAATCAGCACGTGCCGGTTGTGTCCTCCTGGGTCATCATTCCCCCTTTCGTTGTTCAACTTTTAATGCTTAGATATCTGGTAACCATATCCTGAAGGAATAGGTACGCTTCGGCAGGTGTTGAAACAAAGTGTTAACCGGTCTGCATGTAGATATTTCAGTGTTGAGAGCTTCTAGCGCCGTAGACACAGTCTCTAAATATTTAGTCGAAGCAGCACCTGGTGACTGAAATTGTTGGTTCTGCTCATCGGTAGGTTAAGTTAAAAACAGGGGGTAATTCGTCTTTGTAAGACAAAAGATAAGGGAAAGACCTACATTACTACTATAATGTCTTCGTCAGTGACAAACGACTAAAACCAGAAAGGAAAGAAAGCGAGAGCGAAGTTAAAAAAGAACCGCACCAAAAAAAAAAAAAAACACATGAAAAATCAACATAAATTTAAATACTAACATACCTTGTGCATAGCTAAGGCAAGACAAAAAACAATGGTTGTACATCCGGGCATTAAGAGTAAAGATTTGGTACGGGGAAAATCAGGAGGAAAACAAGGTTATCTAGAGAACAAACGAAGAAAAATGTAGACAACTCAGACAAAGAGAGTAGTGCATAAGCGAAGACCTGGAGACACATAATAACTGAAATGACGACTGTGTATAAAAGTAAATATATGCTGACAAGACTTTTATAAACGGGTGCTTGCGTAGAATAGAAGGACTGAAATGGTATGACAAAGTCACAAATGTGGAATTGATGACAAGAACCAGACAAGTGCCAGTGGAACAAGAGTTGAGAAGGAGACGCTGGCAATGGATAGGACACACATTGAGGAAACCTGTTGATAGCATTACAAGGCAGTCCTTGTTCTGGAATCCACAGGGAAAGAGAGGCAGAGGTAAACCAAAAAACACATGGAGAAGAGAACTGGATACAGAAGTGAAAATGATGAGGAAAACATGGAAAGAACTTGAGTAAATGGCACAGGACAGGAAGACTTGGCATGTGTTTTTTGAAGGCCTATGCTCCCCGGGGAGCTTAAGGGTATTGAATTGATTGATTGATATGCTGGCAACCTGATCATGTAAAACAAATTACTAGAGGAACCAATACTGCAAGAGCATGTGAATGC
The DNA here is from genome assembly GCA_024509875.1 of Oreohelix idahoensis. NCBI lineage: Eukaryota > Metazoa > Mollusca > Gastropoda > Stylommatophora > Oreohelicidae > Oreohelix > Oreohelix idahoensis. The sequence goes on from JAMPIV010022916.1 coordinate 889,840, forward strand.
ATCCTGCAGGCTTCCTTCAATGGGAGCCACAGACGGGCATGGGGCCGGCTACACCCCTCCCTGTGAACAGTTTAAGCCACAAAAACACTTCAACAAAACAATATGGTCAGGAAACCTGTTGATTGAATTACAAGGCAGTCCTTGTTCTGGAATCCCCAGGGTAAGGTAAGACAGAGAGAGGGACAAAAGAACACAGAGAGAGGGACAAAAGAACACAGAGAGAGGGACAAAAGAACACAGAGAGAGGGACAAAAGAACACAGAGAGAAAGACAAAAGAACACAGAGAGAGGGAGAAAAGAACAGAGAGAGAGGGACAAAAGAACAGAGAGAGAGGGACAAAAGAACACAAAGAGAGGGACAAAAGAACACAGAGAGAGGGACAAAAGAACACAGAGAGAGGGAAAAAAGAACACAGAGAGAGGGACACAACAACACAGAGATAGGGACAAGAGAACACAGAGAGAACAGAACTAGAGATAGACATCAATGGGACGAAGAAGACATTGAAAGACCTGGGAGTTGACGACACGGGACAGGAAATACTTGGCACACGTTTGTTGTAGGTTTGTGTTCTTTGGGGAGGTAAAGGGTGATGATGATGACGATGGTGATGATGATGATGACGATGATGATGATGATGATGATGACGATGATGATGATGATGACGATGACGATGATGATGATGATGATGATGATGATGATGATGATGATGATGATGACGATGATAATGATGATGATGATGATGGTGACGATGATGATGATGACAATGATGATGATGATGACGATTACGTTGATGATGATGATGACGATGATGATGATGAAGAAGATGATGATGATAATGATGATGATGACGATGATGATGATGATGACGATGATGATGATGATGATGATGATGATGACGATGATGATGATGATGACGATGATGATGATGATGATGATGATGATGATGATGATGACGATGATGATGACGATAATGATGATGGTGATGACGACGATGATGATGATGATGATGATGATGATGATGATGATGATGATGATGATGATGATGATGATGATGATGATGATGATGATGACGATGATGATGATGATGATGATGATGATGATGATGATGATGACGATGATGATAACGATAATGACGATGAAGATGATGATGATGACGATGATGATGATGATGATGATGATGATGATGATGATGATGATGATGATGATGATGATGATGATGATGATGACGATGATGATGATGACGATGATGATGATGACGATGATGATGATGACGATAATGATGATGACGATGATGATGATAAAAAAAAGGACGATAAGCTGAAAAAAAAAAAGAGAAGGTTTTGGACATTAGGATAGAGTGCAGGGAGAACGCCATTTATGTGCTACAACATGTCGTCGTATTCTTTGTCTTCTTCTTCTTCGTTCGCTCTCGAATAGTCACATTTATCTCTTTTATAAAGCCGGCAGTCCGTCTCAGGCTACTCTTGTCACCCTACAGTTTGTCCCTCATCTGGTTTGGAGAAGGGCACCCTGCTCATCGCATGAAACCGACAGTTTTGGGGAACATGTTCTACTGCCTGTTAGTCCGCCACCACACGGACACATATCTGTCTGTCCACCACCACACGGACACATATCTGTCTGTCCACCACCACACGGGCACATATCTGTCTGTCCACCACCACACGGACACATATCTGTCTGTCCACCACCACACGGACACATATCTGTCTGTCCACCACCACACGGACACATATCTGTCTGTCCACCACCACACGGACACATATCTGTCTGTCCACCACCACACGGACACATATCTGTCTGTCCACCACCACACGGACACATATCTGTCTGTCCACCACCACACGGACACATATCTGTCTGTCCACCACCACACGGACACATATCTGTCTGTCCACCACCACACGGACACATATCTGTCTGTCCACCACCACGCGGACACATATCCACCACCACGCGGACACATATCTGTCTGTCCACCACCACACGGACACATATCTGTCTGTCCACCACCACACGGACACATATCTGTCTGTCCACCACCACACGGACACATATCTGTCTGTCCACCACCACGCGGACACATATCTGTCTGTCCACCACCACACGGACACATATCTGTCTGTCCACCACCACACGGACACATATCTGTCTGTCCACCACCACACGGACACATATCTGTCTGTCCACCACCACACGGACACATATCTGTCTGTCCACCACCACACGGACACATATCTGTCTGTCCTCCACCACACGGACCCATATCTGTCTGTCCTCCACCACACGGACACATATCTGCCTGTCCACCACCACACGGACACATATCTGTCTGTCCACCACCACACGGACACATATCTGTCTGTCCACCACCACACGGACACATATCTGTCTGTCCTCCACCACACGGACACATATCTGTCTGTCCGATTTTCAGTTTGTTGAACAGATAGTATCTGAGCCAGCAATGACCAGTTCTTAGTCTAAATATTATCACTTGATCTCTTGTTGGTAATGTATAGTAAGGTTTTGCATTACAGGACTCTGTATGTTCCTTTTGCTATTTTCCTCTATAGTTATTTCTGATTATCGCTATTATCTGTTCAAATGTAGCCATGTCTTTCTGTTTGAATGTTTCTTCCCCCTTCTTTGGCACGTTTATCTGCCTTCTCATTTCCATATATCTTACAGGGCTGGAACATGTGGAAATGCGGTACGTCAAGATCAAGGTAACAGTTATTTTGTACCTAGTTTTTTGTATCAGGTCTACTGTTATTGAACCTGTTTCTAATCACAAATCATCATCAATAAATGTCAGCCCCGGGTAAAGCACACACCCTTCAACACGTGTCAAGCTCGTCTGTCCTGTACCATCCATTCACCGTCTTTCAATTTCTTCTTTAACCGTTTTATGACTGTCTCCAGTTATCTTCTCCTTGTATTTTTGTTTCCCCCCCCCCATTTTTCTTACAGTGGGAATTCCTGAACAGCGACTGTCTTCCAATGCTATCATCTGGTTTTCTTAATGTGTGTCGTATCTAGCTGTGACGTACAATGGAAATAAAGCCTACTATATCCTACAGCCTTCCGTGACCAAGGCATAGTTCTAGGATTCGTTCGCAAAGTAAACATTTGACAGCCTGCATTACTCAAACTTTTAGCCACGCCTCTTTTTCTTGAGTTGTAAACAAACGAGCTTGTTTGCCAACCTTCGCAACCTGTCATTCCTAGCAGGGAGCGAACCACGTTAGTTTACGCAAGTTTCTCACGCGAGCTGAGCTGTCAGTATTACGATGACGAACAAATCGCACGTGGGAAACACGTGAGAACAGTTAATGGCCTTTTGAAGATTCTCTCACTAAGGGAGCTAATCTTTTGATGTATACACTCAGCGGGAGATAAATTCTTTGATCTCAGAAGCGAACAGAAATCTCGGGGAAAAGCTCTGTACACGGACCAAGCTTTGTTGTCGTTAGCAGCGGCCGACAGAAGCGACCTTTAAACCCTTGATCGGGGGAAACGTAATTTCAGATTTCTCTGCTGGGAAGCAGACTGTGAGAATTCACATCTTCTAGAGATCATTACAACATGATCCTATATAAACTGCGTCTTTCTCAAATCTTTATCAGTCATCGCTCTGAAATTTGGATAATCTAAGCACGTTATTCTAGAACCACTGTGGCAGTTGTGTTAATAGATTCGTGGGGATCTTATCCTGTTTTTTTCTGGTAATATAAATTTGTGCTTAAGCGTGTTAATGTGATACGTTACCATTATAATTCACTGTGATTTTAGCGTTAAAAACTAGTGAAATAAACAACACGTAGTTATTTTATTCCAGATCGTTCAGTTTTAATGATGATTTAACAACCCGCTCTATACCACAAGAAGATACGGCTTAGTGACTGACATTTTCTAAAGTGCGACTATAGTGACAGATACGATTCACGTTTATTCCATTTTGTGTAATTGTAGTAAATGAATATTAGTTATACCAGACGCCGAAAATCTAATAGCTATTAACAACAGGCGATATTTGTTAAGTACGCGAAGGGAGAATTAAATCATAATAGACATTGTGCGCTGATCGCTGACCGGAGCGGGCGGGGGAAAGGCTGCATGCCTTAACCAAACCTGTGTTCGATAAGCAACGCGCGACACCGGGTACCTTTTAGCGTTAACCAGGACTGAAGGAGAGGATGGGAGATCGTCTCGTCCCCTTCCGTGTGTATAGGTAGAAACATAGAAAAGTAGCATCTTTTTAATAAATATTGATCTATTTCTAGCAGGTTAGACGTGATCAAACGGCTACCAGCGGTTTTCTACTTTGGTTCTACTTTTTGGGCTATTGTGGTCCTTTTCTTCATCTACTGAGTGATTAATGCTGTCTTCTAGGTGGCGCAAGTGTCCCCAAGTTCAGCTGTGAACAGGACCGGCCAAAGAGGCAATAAATTAACATTTTAAAGTAAAGTAAACTGGACTCAATACTAACCCATATATTTATTCCATTTTTATCAGCCCATTGTGGCGTAACCAAAGATAACAGTATCATCTAATGTTTGACAGTTGTATTCTCGGATTTATCCAGCACGTTACACTGTTTCAAAATCGATACTCACACTAGAGTCAGTCGATAGGATCTATCATCATCATCAGTTATAACTGGTAACAGTTCTTTTTAGCAAACAGAGGCTTTAAAAGACTAGAAACATTTACTACTGTCTACAGTGAACACCGATCGCGGAGTTATTCTTCTACATTAACTATCCAAGGTGACTTTAGTCCATCCAATAATCAACCACCAAATTTGGCGTCCCCCTCATAGAAATCTTATGTGTTAGAGAGGAAGGACTGGGGCCAAATTTGGAAGATATAAAAACACTGGAAGTTATAAGCAGTATACTCGCAGCACCACGGGATATATCACCCAGATTTAGGTAAGCGTGATTGAGTGGCTGGGGTTTTTTTTTTTTTTTTTGCTTAACTAGTATGTACTTACGGAGTAACATTAACTGAATGTCAGACATGCATGCAATTCTGATGTACAGTATTTGATTTTTCTCTTTAGATATTTGATGTTGTAAAGTTTTAGTGATAATAAACAGAAAGAGTGAATAATTTTCTTAGTTACATAACCTATACCATCACTGGGGTTTTTTTTTTTTTTTTGCTTAACTAGTATGTACTTACGGAGTAACATTAAGTAGGAAATTTGTTCTTGTGTTTTTTTTCTCTTCACAGTCTATGCTATGACCTGGTGCTAACCTTTAACCTTTGGGGTTATTAACTTGGTGGTTTCTTATCTTCTCAAGGAGGGGAGGGCATAGGTATTCTGTATATTTCTATGCATGCAATTCTGATGTACAGTATTTGATTTTTCTCTTTAGATATTTGATGTTGTAAAGTTTTAGTGATAATAAACAACAAAAGAACTTACATTTGTGTGTAGGTCAGACCCATACCCAATTTTACCATAGTGTTTCACGTTTGTGTGTGTCTTGTTGTCACATAATTGTGTGAGCGTGTTTAGTTTAACTTATATTTCTCAATATAAGGGGGTGCATGATTGTCTGATACTAAAGTATAGTCGTACAGATAGGCTGGACTAGAGAAACTACTCAGTCCAGAGACAGATCTTCTCCTTAAACTATCCACTAGTGAAAAATCTATATCTTACACCTTTACTTCTCACAAAAATAAGTAGTATTAATATGTTTAATGACAAATATAAGAGATTCAATGCGGACAACTTATCATCACCATCTCAAAGACTTCAGTTGTGACCATGGCGGGACCCTAAATAACTTAAAACCTATCTAAACGCGACACTAGCGTGTGTATCAATGTGTGTATCAATGTGTGTATCAATGTGTGTATCATTGTGTGTATCAATGTGTGTATCCTAGCATGTCCCTAATGCTATTGTTGATCTTCTTCTTAGAAATTCTGTTTCAAGTTTGCTTTTGTTGATCATGTCCCAAGTTATGCTATATCAAGTCTGCGTTTGTTGAAAATTGTTCCCAGGGTTCATGTTTAAAATATGTTCATGTATATATATATAATATAAATATAGCTCCTGATATATATATATATATATATATATATATATATATATATATATATATATATATATATATATATATATATATATATATATATATATATATATATATATACATTTATACACACATACATGTATTCTGAGAGAGAACGAGAGAGAGAACGAGAGCGATAGAAGCAGTCAGTGGCCAACACGCCTGGTGGCGTCTTGTAGGACAGCAACAAATTTATTCCACTTTGCTCGGTCGGCGGCCATCCTTCGTTCAGTGCCCCAACTCTGGTTCATTCTTTGCATCTCGGCCTCCACAGTTCTCCGCCAAGTAGTTTTTGGTCGGCCTGTCCTTCGCTTTCCCTCGGCGGTCCTGTCGTACGGTAGGTTAATTGGGCCCAGTCTAGGTAAAGAGTAAAGGTTGACTGATACACGAGAATGTATAGAAATAGATTTCACAGGTGGTAGTTTGAGGGAAAGATATGTTTCGGGAGTGAGTAGGTTTTTATCATCCAGCCTATCCGTACAACTTTGCTTTGTTATAAGACAGTCTTTGCCTCCCTATCTAATGAAAGAACAGGTTACTCTACACACACACAATTATGTGACAACAAGACACACAAGCGTGAGAAAAAAACTGAGGATAAATGGGTATGGGTCTGACCAACACACGTTAAGTTTTCTTGTTGTTTATTATTACTAAACAGTTTACAACATCAAGTTAACCAAAGGTAGCAAGAAAATCATTTACATATAGAGGAAATAAAGGGGGATTGGGGGAGGCCAAGAGTGGTAGCACCTTTGGGCAAGAGCGGTCGCACTGGAGAACTGAACCAGTGGCTCAAAGTCACCGGTCCACCTTGACCTTCCAAGCTTGACATATGGCTCCCAGAAGCCACAAAGACAGTGGCGGCCATCCCCCGGTAACAGTCTCGACCGACTGACCAAATTATGTTGAGCGCCCCTGCAAAGCCCTGCTTTTACCTGTGACTGTCCTCCAACTTGGAATGGCACAGCTACAAACCATACACAGCATCTCATAGTGAAGGCACCAGGGTGCACGACGTGACGATCCTTTTGACCAACTAGAATCGCTAGTGCTGACTAAATAGCTGACAAATTATGGATGTTTCCAGAAAACAGCGGTCATTTGGTGGCGGGGACTGCACAACGGTGAACCCCACTGAGGTGGTGCAACATGGTATTGGGGCTGTCTACCCCCAGGGGGTAGGACAGACATCAGGCGAACAGGACAGCAGGGGAAAATAATACTTCTCCACCGATGATGGTACAGTGCCCACCATGCCTTGCACACCCCGCATGGAAAAAGAGGATAACTACCGGGATGAAAGAAAGTCATCACAACCCCCCCACTACTCATGATGCCATGACACTAATACAACCTAAGATATACGAGCTCGGACGTCGCCTCGCAAAAGGTCCGCGCCAAGCAGGTCGCCCCTCGGCTGCTCCTGGCGAAAAGTGTGCTACCGAGGAGTATATTAACATTCTACAGTTAAATGTAGATGGAATAAGAACTAAATCGTTAGAATTAAAGAAACTACTGAAGGACCAGAAAGTTAACATTGCACTGATTCAAGAAACCGTTCTTAATGACAAATCCATCAACTTCCCAGGCTACACAATGTACAAATGTAATTGCCATAATAATTGTCGAGGAATCCTAACCTTGGTAAGGAATGATGTACAGGCAGAGGTCGAAAGTCTTCGAACCGATGATGAAACTGACATACAACGAGTGACAGTCTGGGGAAGTGACGGACATTTCCAAATCTTTAATGTCTACAGACCCCCCAGAGAAACTAATGGAATCTACTTTGATGATATCGAATACAAGAGAACAATCATAGCAGGGGATTTCAACGCCCACTCCCCACTCTGGGGATACCAGGACACCAACACCTCAGGCCAGGCAGTAGAAGAGCTATGTAACACTTCCAACCTTATAGTCCTCCAAAACGAAAGATCCTCACCAACCCTCTAACATAAAGCTAGCGGAACCAGTAGCCGACCAGACCTAACACTTGTGTCTGCAGACCTCACCAACCGGTATAAATGGAGGGTATTGGAGGACATAGGAAGCGACCATCTACCCATCCCCACCACCATCTCGCAGGGTAAAACAAAAACGGAAACCAAAAGACAGCCGAAATGGAACTATGCTCGAGCAAACTGGGAACACTACAAACTCATATCAGACCAGCTCCTCACTGAAATAGACATAAACCAAGACATTAATACCTTGAACGATCAGATCTCTACAGCCATACTGCAGGCAGCCAAACAGGCAATCCCCAAAGGCAGTCGTGTCAAATACAGCATCTTCTGGAATGAGGAATTAGAACACCTAGTACAACTAAGACGCAAGGCACGGAAAATCGCTCAGAAAAATCCTAGCCGTGAAAACAAAACCACATACAACAGACTCACTGCACAGGTTAAGCTAGCGAGCAGAAAAGCCGAAATGGAAACCTGGAAAGAAAAATGCGAAAACCTAGACCTAAATAAAGAAGGGAAGAAAGCATGGAAACACATTGACAGCATGGCAGGGACATCCCAGAAGAGAAACCCAATCCCTATAAAACTTCCAATCAGTAACACAGCTACCTCTAACAGAGGGAAAGCACGAGTCCTAAATCGATTCTTTGCTGAAGTCAATAAAACATACAAAAGAGCCAATCTAGATAAAGCCATCAAGACACTTACAAAACGCATGCTAAAAGCACACAAGGCTGTGGACAGCATCTTTGATCAGGAATTTACGCTAGCTGAATTACAATCCAGTCTCCTAAAGACCAAACCCAAAAAAGCACCTGGGCCAGACCAGGTTACCAACGACATGATAGTCAAACTTGGGGGAAAAGGCTTGCTGACGATCCTGGAATTCATAAACAAGACGTGGAGAAGCAGTACTGTACCTACAGGATGGAAAACGGCTAACATTATCCCAATACTCAAAAAAGATAAACCACCAAGCGAAGTCAGTAGCTACCGGCCCATTTCCCTGACTTCGTGCGTTGGGAAAATGGCAGAACGTATGATAAATGCACGCCTCTACTGGTGGTTAGAGAAAGGAAAAGCCCTCCATCCTAACCAAGCAGGATTTAGAAGAGGAAGACAGACTGTTGACCAGGTAATCCGATTGGTACAACATATTGCCGATGCTTTCCAGGATAAAAATCATGTGGCCGCAGTTTTCGTAGACCCCTAGCAGGCATATGACAGAGTATGGAGAGACAGTCTATTTTTCAAGATGCAGAAGATGGGCATAGAAGGAAGAATGTTTCGTTGGATAAAAGATTTCCTCACAAATAGAACCATCTCCACAACGGTCAACGGAGCAACATCAGGGAAAAGAACCATCCAAGAAGGCCTCCCACAAGGCTCAGCCCTAAGCTGCACCCTCTTCCTAATATACATAAACGATCTGGCAGACTACCTTGAATTACCCAGCGCCTTGTTTGCTGATGACCTGGTCTTTTGGGCAGAAGGGAAGTCCAACTTGCAACTGCAAAAGAAACTAAACCGTGCACTGGCTGCTCTAACAACCTACTGCAGCTTCTGGAAAATGGTGATCAACACGAGTAAGACAGTCTACACTATATTCACTCAGCAACAAAACAGTAAAGAAAGAAATGGATTTAAAACTTGATGATGCAAAGCTAGCTAAAGAGAACAATCCGACTTATCTAGGGATACAGCTAGATACCAGACTCACATACAAAACACATGTTGAGTCCCTAACTGCTAAGGCCTCTAGAAGGCTAAACCTCATAAAGCGTTCGGCAAGCACTGATTGGGGATCCAATCAGAGCACCCTACGACAACTGTACTTGGGATACGTGCGCTCAGTTATGGATTACTCTCTACCCCTGCAAGCCACTGCTAGCCCAACACTCAGACTGAAACTAGATCGCATACAAAACCAGGCACTCCGATTCATCTGTGGAGGCTTGCGAACTACTCCGACCAGCGCATGTGAGATTTCCGCCAATGTGGAACCCCTAGAACTAAGGAGAGAGAAATCAGTCATTATCACGGCAGAAAGATTCTTGCGAGCTGACAAAGATGACCCCTGCAAAAACGTTATCGGTGACCTCAACTCCAGGTACCGAATTAAAAAGACATCTTTCACTAGAAGGTACCAAGAGCTTTCAGGGAAGGACTACATACCAGAGACTAGACTACCTACTCAAGTTGTGCCTGACCTACCACCCCACGTAGAACTAAAAAGACCAATAATACGTACAAACCTTCTACAACCCGCAAATAAAAGCCTCATACCTACGCTGCTGAAAACACTTGCTATGGAAACCATCTGTCAGTACGATGAAGACATTATCCATGCCTATACAGACGGGTCAGCTTTCAAAGCAGTAATAAATGCTGGATACGGGGCCATAATCATCCCACCCAGTACCGAAGAACTCGTCAAAATTGCAGGTCCCTGTGGTATCTGGTGCACAAACTACGAAGCCGAAGTAGTCGCCATCCAGAAAACCCTAACTAGAATTTTTGAACTCTTTGAATCAGACGAAATGGAACCAAATGATGTTGTAGTGTTCTCAGACTCGCAGGCTGCCCTCTTGGCAATAGGAAACTGGAAAACCAACTCAATCAGTACTATCCAGAAGGTTCAAGAAACATGCCACAAAATTATGAACTTGTACGGAACAGAAATATACATGCAATGGATACCTGGCCACATAAACATCACATTAAATGAAGTTGCTGATAGACTGGCAAAGAAGGGAGCAAAAATGCCACAGATTGATCACCCACTGAGTATGTTAACAGTTAAACAAATAGTCAAAAACAACTGTAAAGAAGTTGGGCTGAACACGTGGGCACAGGCTAAAACAGGAAGAAGACTCTTCATTTACCAAACAGCCCCAAATAAGAAAGATGCTATGAACGATATCGAACGAAGGTACCAAACCAAAATCTTCAGATTGAGAACAGGCCACTCTACACTAAATGGCCACAGAAACAGACTAAGTTCACAAAATATAGCAAAATGTAGACACTGCCCTAACCCGTTAGAGACAGTAGAACACCACCTACTACAGTGCCCTGCACTTCAGGGACTGAGACAACAACTGCTACCACACAACCCATCCATAGACAATACACTGTATGGCAGCTCAGAACAGCTTATACGAACTGCGCAGTACCATATAATGGCATCAAGGTCACCAAGAGCCGACGCTCAGTGACAGTGGATCAAAGAAGAAGAAGAAGAAGAAGAGGAAATAAAAAAAGAATGCTGCGCCTTCACTGTATAAAGGAAAATAACTCAAAGAAAATATTAACCCAAAGGTTGAAGGTTAGCACTAGGTTTACAGAATAACAATATTGGTACAATATATGACCAAGTAAAGTAAACAAAATCAAACCACCAAAAATTAATAGAGAATTTCCAGCAACCATAAACTCAACACACACTCTCTCATTCATGTGGCCACCTCTCACACTCCTACCTATTTAGTATTCTTCACTTGGATCTGTGGTATCCCATGGTAAATTTATTCCACGAATCTAATCCCTATTTTACTGTTGATTAGTATATCACCTCCAGCTGTCGAGGACACAAATTGACCCCAGTTCATCCCCCCAAAAAAAAAACAAATGAGGTGAACGTGGCATAATTAAGGTCCACGATGAATCCTGGAAATAATATAAATCATAAAGGGTTGTATTCACTGTTCTAAAAAAAAAACTAGCACTGTTCCTCCGATGTGTGCACAGGGGGATGTGATTCTAGATACAGGAACTACAACTGAATAATTTCGTTGCGACAACTCTTGCAGTGTTGAGGGCGGGCGGGGAAAACAGTCTTGTTTCCCACTCGGGCTGGAACGTCTATTTGGATATAGGGTTTACTACACATATTGAATATGTGAGAGTCCTTGGTGGTTTACCATTTGGATTACTTCAGGTGTTCTGGAATAATCCGGTGCTAGAAATGTTACAAATGATGATGATGGATTTTCTATCGGCCGACTTTTTGAGAGAGAGGGCCACTCCTGCACAGTGTATAAATTGGTACTCCACTGGGATTACAACTGTCAGGTATTGGGGGGAAATAATAATAATGTTTCCAGGTATACACCGCTTGTGGGCTGTTAAATTAATATTTCTGGATTTAGTAAGCCCAGTAGTTAAATTACAGTCACACCGTATAATCGGCTAGTATCCACTTCTAGCATGAAATGGAATAAGGAAACGAAAAAAAGACCGCTGGTCGTCTACTTGAGGATCAGGTCTGCGAAAAAATACAAGAAACATTTGTGGGAAAATGCTACCACTCTATGTAAATATAAATATGTATCGACGGGGACACGACAGTCTCTCGTCCTCTCTGTCAAATCCTGACGAATTTAAAAGATACACGGTGTTCGTTCTATGCCTACACACACAGACATCGTTGGTCGCGGATTTTGGGTCAGACTTAGTCGATGAAAACTCTCCCGCCCCTTCTCGCGGCTGGCAAGTCTATCACAGTGTGTTATTTATTATTTATTCCTCATAATGTGCCACTTACTACTTATCACCTATACCTTAGTGCTATTAAATTGTCGATTTCTGTTAATTTATCGTATGACATTAAAAAATATATTAATAGACACTATAATAACCCCAATTTCCAATGAAATAAACCAAATATTCTTTCCTTCCCCTGTCCGTCGTCTAACACCTCTAAGTTCGGTCTGGTTAACCGTCGTGTTTTTCTCTCTCTCCTGGAGAGTTTAGTGATGCGTCGGTCTACACTGTAAACACAATTTACCGTCTCGTCTCAGCTAGGTAGCGTCGGTAATGTGATCTAACATTTTAATTGAATATCTGGTTATGAAACTCGCTACGCGTTATTTTATTTAATTCGCCTTACTAGCAAAGACAAAGATTTAAGTGAAGTATTTAACTGTATGTTTAAAGTATTTAAGTGTTTAACTTTAAAAGCTATCACTGTAAAATACTTCTAACACTTAGCGCTATTTACAGAAAAATCTTGAATAACAATCTCAACGAATCACTTTTTAACCAATAATCCAAAAGAAATGGTTATGTCTACGCGCTAGACTTTCTTCTCAAATTCTGACTGACACTGATGGTCGAGTTGAAGAAAACTGCAATATATATTCCATTGGATTTCTTGCATCTCTAATGGCGTTATTTCGAACTACTGTGTGGGACAAAAATTCAGAAGCAGAGATGCAAGATAAGGCTTACGTTTCGGTCTTCCAGAGGTTCTTATCTGGAGTGGTGACCGACATCAAAAGATTTTCTGCTCTCCTAGCGGTTTTACCTGTAGAATGCTCGTGTTCCAAGATCAAAGGATATTAGGGATTTTTAGATTTCCCTGAGCAAACGTCAAAGGGTCGGTTCCGCCTTTCTCGTGTGCTGTCTGTCTGTCAAGTACTATATGATTGACAGATGAATTCCGTGAGCAGAAAGGAGTAAAACCAAAGCGTGATTTGTTTCCTGTTATGACTGACAGGTCACGAAGATTGTAAACTCTGCGTTAGCCCGTGTTTAAAGAAAAGAGAGCGGGGACAAAAGGTGAGCTAGCAGAATTAGAGACAGTTGGTATGATGCATACTTTAGCTAGCAAACCAGAGAGCAGCTATAAGGTTACAATAAGATGTCAGATTACTATAGGCTCTTTTTCATTACACGTCACAGGTCCACAGCATAGCTGTTCTTGTGATGGTATCAGGGTCCCTTCGGAGGACATGGCCAACCCAACTCCAGCGTCTGCCAGCTATGACGGTGTGCATGTCCTCCTGGATACTCCGAATAAGTAGTATTTGGTAACTGATGGTGTTTGGCCAAAAGATTAGGAGAACTTTCCTTAGGCAGATTATGTGGAAGGAGGACAGTTTCGACATTTCCTTCTCTGTTACTCTCCAACATTCCGCATCATAGAAAAGCACAGAAAGTACACAGCTCTCATACAGTCTTAATTTGGTGTTTGTGCTGTACTGGGAAGACTTCCAAATGTTGTTGAGACTAGCAAAGGCTGTTCTCGCTTTATTCATTATGTTGTTAATGTCCTTGCTTGTTCCGCCGTCAGGTGTTACTATGCATCCTAGGTAAGTAAATCTGTCTGTCTGTTCTAACTGCTGGTTCCTTACTGTTAGTGGCTCAGGATTGCCCACATTGAGTGTCATGACCTCTGTCTTCTTCAGATTGATGTTCAGGCCAACCTGCTGGCCATACTTATTCAGTCTATCGATTTTTTCTTGGATGTCTTGATGTGAATAAGCGAGTGGTGCAATGTCATCTGCATATTCCAGGTCTTCCAGTGTAGAAAACGTTGTCCATCTAATTCCTCTTGGACTGCCCTCTGTTGTCTGGCGCATCACCCAATCTATGGCTGTCAAAAATAATGTTGTTGATAAGGGGCATCCCTGTCGTACTCATGTTTTTACTTCAAAAGTTACATTACTCAATCCAACACTGCTTGGAAAGTTAGAACAGAGGCTTTTTATGATGGAAACAATGCAGCTGGAAATTCCATAAGCCCTCAGTATTTTCTATAGGCTGTCTCTGTGTATGCCGTCGAAAGCCTTTTCAAAATAAACAAAGTTAATGTATAGCTATCTCTGCCATTCTGAGCACTGCTCTATAATGTTCCTGAGGGTGAATATATGATCTGCACATCTTCTGTTCTTTCTAAAACCCGCTTGTTCTTTCCTCAGTTTATGGTCAACTGCTTTTGAAATTCTCTGGATGATTATCCTGCCTAGTATTTTGCTGGGAACTGAGAGGAGAGTAATTCCTCTCCAGTTGTTGCAGCCTGCAAGGTCGCTCTTCTTGGGCAATTTAACAATTATTCCTTTACTTCACTCTGTTGGTGTAGTCTCAGTTTCCCAGACTTGTGCAAATAGTGGTTCTAATAGTTCTGCTGCTAGTTCAGGGTCTGCTTTGAATAACTCGGCATTTAGATTGTCGTGACCACGCGCTTTTCTATTTTTTAACCCTTTGATAGCTGTGAGGATTTCGTCTTTTCGTGGAATGTCTGTATTTACGTCTGTCACTTTCAGCCTCATGAACATTCAGCTGAGTCTCTGGTAGTTCTTTATTCAGTGTTTCTCTGAAGTGCTCTGCCCATCTTGTTTCCTGCCCCTGTGCTGTGGTGATGAGATTTCCTTGCTTGTCTCGTACTAACGTTATGTTGTTTGCCCCTCGTTTTCCACTGATAGTTTTAATTATTTTATAAACGGTGCATTGTTCATTTCTCAGTGCAGCCTTTTCTGCCTGTCTTGCAAGGTCATTCAGAAATGTCCTTTTGTTAGCACGGGTTTGACGTTTTACTTCCTTGTCCAGCTGACTGTACTGTTCAATATAGTGCCTTTAACCTGGGAGACTTAGCTTCTGTTTTCTTTCTTTTCATTTCCTTTCTCTTTGCTATGGTGTTTAGCATTTCTGGTGTTATCCAGTCTTGGCTCTTTCTTTCCTGGAACCTCAAGCATGACTTGCTGCTTTAATTGTATATTGTTGAGATGGTATTGAATTTCTGGTCGACATTATCGGTCTCTGTTCTTTCCTGGCTTTTGGTAATCTGATATCGTTGTGATGATATACATTGATACACCTATAAAATGTGTAGTATTTATAAGTCAAAGTAATGTAGGGATAAAAATAGTGGAGTTGTGACGCTTCTTCTTCGCCCACGCTATCAATCGTATGGATTTTACCAGGCCGTCTTGTAGAATAAATAGTACTATCATTTTCAAATGCCTTGGAAAACTATTTATAACATTTTGATACGAAAGGTTTATTCTTCCAGGAGGAAAGAGAGAGAGAGAGAGACGGAAAAATGATACTTTTGGCACATGTTGGTTTGAACCACAAAATTGTCAGCGAACGCGCGATATCGCTAGCGGCAGATTTAAAAATACAACGAAAAGCCAATATTTGTTCGTGTGATAGTCACGCCATTGGACATATATAACCACACACACAGCGCTGTGTCTGCCAAGTGGCGTAATTGTCTGACGTAACCAACTTGTTTTGGTTTGAACAACGGGGAGGAGGGGGAAAGATGGTGGATTTATATAAAAGTAGAAATTGCCAAATAATATGGAAAATATATGGAAATCTTTATTACTAGGATTAGGACCATAAAACTTAGTTGGTTTGATAGAATATGATCTTCTGATTAATAATATGTTTTATTCTCCAAAAAACGCCCAATTAATATTAGAGATATTGACAAAATACTATATTGGTTCCTACAGACTGACAAGCAGACCCTCGTTTTTGCATTCACTATCGGTGACAATTTTTGCACGCGGTGTTGAAAAGAAGCAGAAGAGGGAGGGTCACAAAACTGTTTTACGTTTGAAAACATTACAGTACCCAGACACCACATCGTATTCGAAGTGAACAGGAGGTAGAAGAAAGTGCATATTTTGAACGCAGCCCCTTAGCCCCATTAAATTTATATATTTGGGTTCCTTAGAACTTGCTGACAAAGAATATGTTAAACATTACGCAAATAGTCTAGGAATTAACAAATTATAGCCAAAAGAAATAGTGAGGGATGTCAGACAACACCAAAATCAGAATCGCTCAGTGGCAGATTTTCACACCACCATTGTACGGGAAATAGGCTGACATGTTACCTCCTATTTGATTGGCGGAAAGTAAATGTAAGGCTAAACACGATTAGTCGGACTATAAATATTGATTCTTTGTTGTTAGGGAAACGTGAGTAGGTGTACTTTTTTTCAAACGCTTGTGTAAACATGGCACGATTGGTTAGACCCGCCAATATAGTCAATCAGAGGCGTCAGGTCAGTACCACATTTTCAAATAAACTTACTAAAGAACCAGTGCGTTGAGCGCCAGTGCATATTTTTCTAAATAAAAGCCTGGGACATCGGCAGATCGAAATTGTGCTATATTCATTGCCAGTCAACGTAACTGTGTATTATTCCATGAATTATGGTAAGCTTGAAATATTTGATATCTTTTAATGAAAATTGAATGTAAATTGATAATTTATGTCTGTATATATGTGTGGTTCAGTAGCGAACATGAGGTAAAGCCTATATAGTGCTCCAACCTGAACAGAAGGTGTCGGAGGAAAGTAAAACTACATGGAATTGCCCAACAGTACACTGACACCTATCTTATTGACTAGAAAGAGATAATGCTGGAATTGCAGAGGCGTAGTAACCATTAGGGAGGATTATACTGGTGAAAATTGTTTCAGATGAAGATAGCAGTTGGCCTACCGCTCTGAACTCAGTGTTTGTTATGTATTGTGTTCAGTCTGGAAATTTATTATAAATTAGTTCTGAAATAGGAGGTACAACCTTCTTGTTTCAGGGACCGTGGTCCTAAAGTTATTGAGCAGCACCTGGTCTGAGCTTTGCTGAACCTAGAGGCTGACAGCATACTCCTGGGTCCAGATAGTGACCAGTGAGGTGTCTCCAGAACACAGGGAGGCTATCGAGCAGAGGAGTATTTTCCTGCCGCCATCACGAAAGATAACCGTCTGTGGCTAGAGGAGCTCAACATTATGCCCCCCCCCCCCCCAAAATCTGACTTTATAATAAAACAGAGGGAAAATACAGTGTTTAAATTGATAGGAATTGTGAACTTTTCCCCATACTATTTCCAAGATAAACAAACACTTGAAGTCATGATGACAAATAACAACATAGCTTGAGAAAACAAAACCAGTATTACCTCATGTTACTACTACACAACTGACACACATAGGATAATATTAATAAAATATGTCACTACAAGGTTCATATTGATAAATTCTGTACATATAAATTGTAATTAAAATTGATTGTGATTCCTGGTTCACTTTGTATTTGAATCAGGGCACATATATTAGTGAAATTAATTAATACATATTTATATTTGAAAATTTACCAGTGACTCATTTATGATAGTCTTATAGAGTGTTAAATGTATGTGAGTGTCACAGTGTTGTTAAGTGTGGTGGAATAAATTAAATTGTTTATCTGTCTGTTGTTGTTGTGACTTACACTTCATCATATACATACCCTAGACATTTAACGTAGTCATCACAATATTCCAGAATAATTCTGACTGAGTTATAATGTGGTAGCAAGTAAGGTTATCTGTAAAACACTACACCTATTAGATACAGATACCTTCATAGCTGATCTCAGTCAGTACACTAAGTCCCCTATAAATATTTACTACATCCCACTTTACGACATATATTGGGGTCTCGCTCCAGGGATATTGAACTTTCTCCTATTATATATATTGGGAATAATAAAGAATTAAAAGGTATCCTTGGGTGGAAATAAATAAGGTTGAGCTCTCAGTGCCTGTAGTGTCCTTAGATAACACTGACTAACAAAAAAAAAATTTTTTTTTCTTTCTCTAACATTTCTATGTTTTTCTGGTCAATTTTAATGCGCTGTTTTTAAATCTGCAAACCGTTTTTCTCTATCAGGTCGGGATCTCTAGAAATACGCAATTGAAATTTTTTAACAACGCATACAGTATTACAACATCATTTGTACAAGAAGTATAACAGTTATGTAGGCTTGAATTTCTTTGCAGTCGACTTTCGTCGGTGAATGGCATGTGGTACATCGCGATGAAGCATCCAACAATAATCGGCAAGCATGGTCACACTCCACCGTCCTTGATAACGTGACTCCATTACGGCGATATCTTGATGGAATCGTTCTGCATGTTCATCGCTGACTTCGCCAAGGTTGTCAGGGAAAAAGTCAAGATGCGAATCGAGCAAATGGATTTTGAGGGACATGTTACAGCCCATAATTCTGTATGCATCTATGCACTGCTTAACAATATGCACATAGTCGACAGATTTGTGATTTCCCAGAAAGTTATCGACGATCGATTATAAATGCCATCCATGCGCGAAGTTCCCTACCATGTAACAAGTTTACCAATGTGGAACTGATGACAAGAACTGGACAAGTGCCAGTGGAACAAGAGATGAGAAGAAGACGATGGCGATGGATAGGACACACACTGAGGAAGCCTGTTGATAGCATTACAAGGCAGTCCTTGTTCTGGAACCCCCAGGGCAAGAGAGGCAGAGGAAGACCAAGAAGTACATGGAGAAGAGAGTTGGAAACAGAGGTGAAAATGATGAGGAGAACATGGAAAGAACTTGAGATGATGGCACGTGACAGGAGGACTTGGCATGTGTTTGTTGAAGGCCTATGCTCCTTTGGGAGTGGAGGGTTATGAATGAATGAATGAATAACTTTCCTAATCTGAGGTCCTACAAAGATACCTTCCTTTATCTTTGCATCGCTAATTTGCAGAAACTTTTCTCGAAGATAAGTGAAAGCTTTGCTCGTTTTATCTAACGCTTTTACGAAATTCTTCATGAGCCCCAACTTTATATGTAACGGTGGTAAAATGATGCTGTCTTTGTTAACTAATGGCTCGTGTATTACATTTTTATGCCCGAGCTGCATACGATCCCTGATAGGCCACACCTTTCTTGCATAATGTTCCTGTCTGTTGCGGCTGTCCCATTCACATAGGAAACAACAAAATTTAGTATACCCAGTCTGCATGCCCGTGAGAATTGCAATGACCTTTAGGTCTCCACAAATCCGCCATTGGTAGTCATTGTACTTTATTTTTGCCAAAAGTATAGCCATATTGTCATAAGTTTCTTTTATATGAACAGAGTAGGCGACTGGAATTGATGAAAATAAATTTCCATTATGCAATAACACGGCTTTTAGACTAGTCTTGGAAGAGTCGATGAAAAGTCGCCATTCGTTGACTATGTGCTCATGACCGAGGTGCACCATTAGACCTTTTACATCTTTGCAATAGCAAATGTCATCATCCATCTCAAAGTATTGAACAAGTTCTCTGTGTCTATGACGAAATTTAGATATCGGAGTATTGGGCGCTAAAAGATTCCATTCTTTGAGTCGCGAACCGAGTAATTCCGCTTGTCCTTTGGTGAGAGCGAGATCACGTATTAGATCTGAAAGTTCTGAACGGTTAATTAAGTGAACACCATCATTCACCGGTACATAATCCGAGTCAGAATTAGTTTCTAAAGCAGGTAAACTATCACTTTCTGATGGTTCATTCACGTCCAACGGATATTGTTCTGGTGGAACTGGGATCGGACACGTGATTGGATCATGAGGCACTGGTTTCGAAACCGATTCAATATTTGGATAAACCACAGACTTTCTAGTTTTAAAAGTGAAACCATAGATATTTGTCAAGCAGAAGTAACAATCAGTAGCGTGATTTGTCGGTTCACGCCATATTACTGGCACTCCAAAAGGCATCGACTTATGCTTCGGCGATTTTCGTAACCAACCTGCCAATGTATTTGCACAAGTCGAACAAACTGCATTTGGCTTCCAAGATTTATTTGCATCATCAACCTTTCGAAAGATCAGCAGAATTTAAGCAACTTCAAGAAGCCATATTTCACTCAGAATTATTTCAAAATACAGTAACTATTTGAAATATAACGTAACATATGTCATGCATCTTTTAGCAGTATAAAAAGTAGAATTATTTTGCATTTTATTAATTTTTTAAAAGTTATATAGTAAAAATGAAACGGAGCAAATAACGGTTTCCCAAAAATATATTTATTCACAAATATCTTAAGAACCCGACGTGATAGAGATAAACGGATTTCAAATTTGAAATCAGCGCAAGAAACTGACCTAAGAACACTTATTCTTATATAAGAAAGAAAAATGTTGTTTGTCAGTGTAATTATTGAAAGATTGAATTGTTTACAATTGCATGTTAGACAATGGCCGACTTGGCAAAATTTCGATCTGCTGCTGTACAGACTGCGAAAGAGTTAGGAATGGACGGGCAAATTATGATTGCTTATGTCACTGCTGAATGTGACAAATATATTGAACGGGAAGAAAGAAGATTAGAAAAAGAGGCCGAAAGAAAACTAGAATCTGAAAGATTGGCCGAAGATAAGAGGTTAGAGGCTGAAAAGGAAATTAAGAGGTTGAAGATTGAGGCTGACAAAGAGGCTAAAGCATTGGAAGCCGAGGAAAGAAGACAGGCTGCAGAAAGAGAAGAGAAGAAATTAGCTGCAGAAAGGGAAGACAAGAGATTAGCTGCAGAGAGGGAAGTAGAAAAGGAGGAGAAGAGATTACAAAGGGAACATGAGTTACGACTAAGGGAGTTTGAGTTTCAAGGCCATGCTCCTGAAAATGGTGCCAGTCCCTTTACCTCTGATGCCACTGCTAGTCAGGGAGCCTCAACCTCAGCTATGAATTTTCATTTAGATCATTTCGTTGAGAAAGACGATGATATTGAGAGCTATCTAAATAGATATGAACTATTAGCTACCACATATGGGTTAGAGAGAGAAAGGTGGAGCTTAAAGTTATCTCAGGGACTTCGTGGGGCAGCTTATGAAGTTTTTGCAAAAATGAGCAGAGGTGACCAGGAAAATTATGACATGCTAAAGCAGGCTCTTTTGTTAAGATATGAAAAGAATGCAGAATTTTATAGGAAAAAATTTAGGAATGCTAAACTACTGTCAGGTGAAACCTATCACCAGTTCTCTGCACGGTTAGAGACATACTTGGAGAAATGGACTTCTCTGGGGAAAACCCAAGATCTTAAGGAAATGGTCCTTATAGAACAACTAAGAGAGTCCATGGCTCCAGATCTGAGAAAGTTTCTCATGGAACAAGGTGCAGAGAGGCTGGGTGAGTTGCTAAATGTTGCAGAAAGGTATCAAGCGGCTCAGGCAGAGGTATCAGGTAATAAAAAGAAACAGGTAGAAAATTTTAGGGCACCACAGAACTTTAATAAATTTGATCCTAGAGATCAAAACAAAGGTAAGCACCAATTAGATAGGCCACGGTATGACAATAAAAATAAAACTCCACAATTCGATGAAAGGAAATATGATGAAAGAAAATCTTTCAACCAAGGGAAAAGGTGGTGTAAAAATTGTAAGATGAACAATCATGACACTGACCGATGCAGAAGGAACCCTATAGTTATGGCCACCCTTCAGGTCAGGTCGACCTCAAGACAGGAGGAGGATATTATGTTAGATACCACTCCAGATGAGATGAGGAAGGCACAGGCTGGGGATAAGACCCTCAAGCCTTGTTTCAGGAAATTGTCAACTTGTCATACAACTCCAGGCAAGGGAGATTTTTACATGAAAAACAAGTTGATGTATAGGAAGACTGGAGCTAGATCCAAAGGTCAGGGACAGCTGGTACTTAATAAAAGATATAGGGCAGAATTAATAAGGAGCCTACATGTGAAACCAGATGGGGACCATGAGAAAATAGGTACCATCATCCAAAAGGTGGCTCACAATTATTATTGGCCCATGGCAAGATGGGACATTGAGAATTTTGTAGAAAGGTATAGCATAGCACATGAGGGAACACCCACAAGTGGGAACATTGATCAGGACCTGGACACGCCACGGGGCAAAATTAGGCCTGATAATAAAAAGAAAAATAAATTTGACAAAGTGGACCAAATGGAATGGGAAGCCCCTTTTCACGGACAAGCTTCAATTAACTGTTTTACAATGGCCACTATGCGGCGAGTGCAAAAAGATGTCTTACCCCAGGATAAGCCGAAAATCCCTCAATCGGACTTAAACAAACTGGAGGAAGAAGATGTAGAGAGGAAATCTCTCATCAAGAGTTTTAAGTGGGGAGAAAGCCCAAAGAGGAAAATTGGTAGCGGTCGTTTTGTGCATGATAATTCTGGGAAGAAAAATCATCACTACAGAGCTTCGGGTGGAAAGGACCTGGCATGTGCCAGGAGAAATAAGTTTCCGAATTTAAAAGTCCATATGTAACTCTGTTAAGAACGTGGACTGATGAAAAAGCAGAGGAAAATATTACATCCTCATACCAATATGTGAATGAGCTGACCACTCGTTTAAAAACTGGCTGGAAACTTGCCAATGAAAATTTGAAACAAGCCAGGAAGAAACATGCTGCCTATTATAACAGGAAAGCTAAAGACAGAGATTTGGCTGTGGGAGAGAAGGTACTGCTTCTTCTACCCGGTAGCCAGAATAAGTTACAAATTGGATGGCAAGGTCCATATACAATTCTAGAGAAGGTGTCTAGAACAAATTATAAGATAGATAAGAAGGGGAAAGAAAAAATCTATCATGTGAATCTCCTGAAGAAATATTTGGAAAGAGAACATCAGGAAGAGACACACTTGTTGACCTTGTCCATCGCCATGGAGATGAAAAAGGAACCACTTTCATCATTTGAATATCCATTACACCCCTGTGAGACAGCGGCACAGGTGAAAATCAGTACACATTTAACGAAAACTCAGAAAGAGAGAGTGCAACAGGTTCTAGATACTCATGCAGAGGTGTTAACAGACCGACCTGGGCATACAAACTTATTGGAATATGATATGAAGCTGATAGACCTCACACCTGTATGTATGAAACCCTATTCGATTCCTTTTGCTAAGGAGAAAGCTTTGAAGGATATTCCGAATGTTTCATACAGGCTAATAAGAAGATTATGGGATCCACTACGAAAACGCTGCTATCACCAGGTATATGTTATCTCCTCATAACGTACATTTTGAGGAAAATCTAATGTTCTCTGGACATGTCATTGCGCAGACTCAGAGAAGAGAAATGGTGAATACGGGTTGTGAAGCAGCATTAAGACAAGCAGTCACACTTGCGGCTGTTCAGTAACATAACCGAAAAATATTATGGGTTGTAGAGGTCTGAGGCAGATTTCATGAGTAGTGCCTACTCTGAATGGACCCAACTACATAAAACCATGATAGCACAACAGCAGAGTAAAGTCAAGTTGACTTACATTTATCTGTGTGTATATAGAATAAAGGACTGACATAAGATGTCTGTTTTAAGAGGGGAGATGTCCTGAAATATTCTAATCCACATATATAAATTAAAACGTAAATGTAAAGCCTAACAAATAAATTTAATAAAAGGAAAGAAGAATGGTAAAGAACAGTGCTGTCACAATGACTGTACTCGAGATCCCCCTTGTTTTCTCCTTCGTCTGCAAATTGTAACGTTTCACGTTGATAGTAAAAGCCTACTGCTTCAATACCCGCCTTATACGATAAAACGTGTACTGCCTTTCTAAGAAAAACCTTGAGATACGCAAGCTGACCTATATTTAATATTCCATTCATGTCATTTTATACACTAAGTTACCATAAACGAAAGACAGATGGACTAAGGATAGAAAGAAAGGGAGGGGCTGAAAGCCGGAACGCAGGCAATACTACCACAGTCTCGCGATACACAATTACTACCATCACGCGTGTAACGCCACAAGCACTAGCTTTTTTTCAAATCGACAGTGATAAAAAACACTACCCATACGAGTTAGGTTTTAAAAACCTGAAAAACGCTTATTAGGAAACATGACATTATACTGGTTTACGTTTGAAAACATTACAGTACCCAGACACCACATCGTATTCGAAGTGAACAGGAGGTAGAAGAAAGTGCATATTTTGAACGCAGCCCCTTAGCCCCATTAAATTTATATATTTGGGTTCCTTAGGACTTGCTGACAAAGAATATGTTAAACGTTACGCAAATAGTCTAGGAATTAACAAATTATAGCCAAAAGAAATAGTGAGGGATGTCAGACAACACCAAAATCAGAATCGCTCAGTGGCAGATTTTCACACCACCATTGTACGGGAAATAGGCTGACATGTTACCTCCTATTTTATTGGCGGAAAGTAAATGTAAGGCTAAACACGATTAGTCGGACTATAAATATTGATTCTTTGTTGTTAGGGAAACGTGAGTAGGTGTACTTTTTTTCAAACGCTTGTGTAAACATGGCACGATTGGTTAGACCCGCCAATATAGTCAATCAGAGGCGTCAGGTCAGCACCACATTTTCAAATAAACTTACTAAAGAACCAGTGCGTTGAGCGCCAGTGCATATTTTTCTAAATAAAAGCCTGGGACATCGGCAGATCGAAATTGTGCTATATTCATTGCCAGTCAACGTAACTGTGTATTATTCCATGAATTGTGGTAAGCTTGAAATATTTGATATCTTTTAATGAAAATTGAATGTAAATTGATAATTTATGTCTGTATATATGTGTGGTTCAGTAGCGAACATGAGGTAAAGCCTATATAGTGCTCCAACCTGAACAGAAGGTGTTGGAGGAAAGTAAAACTACATGGAATTGCCCAACAGTACACTGACACCTATCTTATTGACTATAAAGAGATAATGCTGGAATTGCAGAGGCGTAGTAACCATTAGGGAGGATTATACTGGTGAAAATTGTTTCAGATGAAGATAGCAGTTGGCCTACCGCTCTGAACTCAGTGTTTGTTATGTATTGTGTTCAGTCTGGAAATTTATTATAAATTAGTTCTGAAATAGGAGGTACAACCTTCTTGTTTCAGGGACCGTGGTCCTAAAGTTATTGAGCAGCACCTGGTCTGAGCTTTGCTGAACCTAGAGGCTGACAGCATACTCCTGGGTCCAGATAGTGACCAGTGAGGTGTCTCCAGAACACAGGGAGGCTATCGAGCAGAGGAGTCTTTTCCTGCCGCCATCACGAAAGATAAGCGTCTGTGGCTAGAGGAGCTCAACATTATGCCCCCCCCCCCCTCAAAATCTGACTTTATAATAAAACAGAGGGAAAATACAGTGTTTAAATTGATAGGAATTGTGAACTTTTCCCCATACTATTTCCAAGATAAACAAACACTTGAAGTCATGATGACAAATAACAACATAGCTTGAGAAAACAAAACCAGTATTACCTCATGTTACTACTACACAACTGACACACATAGGATAATATTAATAAAATATGTCACTACAAGGTTCATATTGATAAATTCTGTACATATAAATTGTAATTAAAATTGATTGTGATTCCTGGTTCACTTTGTATTTGAATCAGGGCACATATATTAGTGAAATTAATTAATACATATTTATATTTGAAAATTTACCAGTGACTCATTTAAGATAGTCTTATAGAGTGTTAAATGTATGTGAGTGTCACAGTGTTGTTAAGTGTGGTGGAATAAATTAAATTGTTTATCTGTCTGTTGTTGTTGTGACTTACACTTCATCATATACATACCATAGACATTTAACGTAGTCATCACAATATTCCAGAATAATTCTGACTGAGTTATAATGTGGTAGCAAGTAAGGTTATCTGTAAAACACTACACCTATTAGATACAGATACCTTCACAGCTGATCTCAGTCAGTAGACTAAGTCCCCTATAAATATTTATTACATCCCACTTTACCACAGTAAGTGAGATGCAAATGTATTAGGCTAAAAAGCAAGTCTATTTTTAACTAACGCCAAGATCGGGATGGACCGACAGGCAGAGGTACCCCGAAATTGGGCTGTAATTTTGGCTTTATTTTCAAATTGAAGTCAGAATTGGGAATCGTCCGATCCCATTGGCCAGCTTAGCTAATATTGAGAAAAAAAGTTGAAGGCTCGACGCCATTTGAATTATTACTGTCCATTGAACAGGACGATTGAAAGTCTGTGAAGTGTGACTTGCCTTATTAAATATAAATTAAAGTAAAATAAAAAGGCGTCATAGTCCAGCTAGTAGCACGTCTGAAGTTGTGCCAATTCAACGTACCTGTGTGTTTTCATTGAATTTATGGTAAGACAGAAATTATTAATATTTTATTTTAAAATGTGAGTGTGAGATACTGCCATATGACAAATATTACGACTGTAAGTACATAGACTAGGTCCCTAGCCGACTTCTGCAGGGCCGAGAGATTGATCCATCATATAACAAGCTACAAGAGATGTGGAACTAAAATATTTATAGGTTGTCACCATGGATCATCTCACCTATCATATTTAATAGAAAAAGATCATTGAGAATGGCAGAGGTGTTGCAGCCATTAGGGGAGAGGAATGTGAAACTGGTACTACTTGTTACATCATTTATGCGGATGAGCTGGGTTGGTCAGATAGAGCTGACCCATGTCTGTTATTTTAAATATATTATATATTAGTGTTTGTAAAATTGGTGGATTAGATATTATGTTAAGACAGAACATAATTTCATGTTACAGGGTTTTTGTCTGGCACTAGCCCAGTGCCAGATTTCTGAGTGAAGAATTTGAGAAGACTGTGTATTCCAGTAGTGATAGGTGTACACGCTGTCTACCTTATTACTTTTGGACAAGTACAACAGTGGCCGTTGGCCGGAAAGACAACTATCTTCTATCTTCAAGGGCCAGATAAGTACAACAAACCTGGCCCGAGGAAAATTCATCAACTATTCTACCAGATAATAACTGAACTGTATTAGTAATAAAGACTTTTCCACCAATAAACATGTATAAAAAGAAAAGAAACTGTAGGAAGACAGACCGTGTATGATGTGAACACCCCGACCCGCCATCCAGTACAAATTAAGAATTAATATAGGTTTAGTAACATCATTATTAGATTTTAAAGTAGGTGCTTGGACAGTTTGTCTTTTTTTGTTTGATTGAAATGAATATCTCTCTCTCTCTCTCTCTCTCTCTCTCTCTCTCTCTCAATATAAATATAAATATATATAAATATAAATATATAAATATATAAATATATAAATATATAAATATATAAATATAAATATATAAATATAAATACCAAAAGAATATTAGGTTCAGGACTAAAAAAATTGTAAAAAAGATTTTCTAATACCAAACTTAAAACACAGTGTTAGTCGAGTTGATCATAGAACTTAATATTTGTGAGTGTCTTGAGTATTGGGTTACCATCACACCACAAATTCATTACCCTAGACATTAGACGTAGCTATCAGACATACTAGCCTAAAATAAGTCTGAGATCTTAGGGTGGTAGCAGAAAGGTCCCCTGCGAACACACCTCATCAATTGTCATACTCAGGGGCCTTCACAGCTTGACCTCACTCTGTTACACTATAAAAATAACACCAACATTCATAACATCTAAAACCACCACAATCGTCTCTTTACGTCGACCACGAAAGCTTTTCTGGTGAGAGGGTCCTTAAGTTTCGTGATGTTATATCTTTTCTGTTTGACTGCAACTGGTCCAGCAGCTCTGAGTCTCACCTTCAGTATTGCTACTACTAGGTGATGATCACTTCCCACATCTGCGCCTCTTCTTACTTTCACGTCTTGTAGTGCATGTCTCCATCTGCCATTGATCATTATGTGATCTATCTGGTTTTTGTTCCGTCCGTTTGTTGATTCCCACGTTAACTTGTGCACTTCTTTGTGTTGAAAAAGTGTTCCTCCAATGACCAGATTGTTAATACTGCAGAAGCTTATTAGTTTGTCCTCATTCTCATTTACTGTTCCACTGCCTGCAATTCCCCATTACTCTTTCGTTGTAATTATTGTGTGTTCCAACTTTCGGTCTCCCATTACTATAAAAAGATCATACCTGGGTGCAGTTTCCATTTCCTTTTGTACCTGTTGATAGAACTCGTCCTTGATCTCTTCATCGCTGTCGTTTGTTGGTGCATAGCATTGTATAACTGTTGTGTTGCTGAATCTCCCTCTCAGTCTTGTTCTTATCAGTCTGTTGTTGATGGGTTTCCATTCCAGTAAAGACCTTTCCATTCCTTTCTTCGGGATAATGGCTACACATTCGTTGTGCTGACCATCCTCTTTACCAGAATAAAGTACTGTTTCCCCCTGCAGCTGTTTTTATTCTCCCCGTCCCTGTCCATCTGCTCTCGCTTATTCCCAGGATATGTAATTTGTAGTTCCTCATCTCTGCTGTGATTTGTCTCAGCTGTCCTGCCTCATTCATAGTTCTGACGTTCCAAAATCCAATTCTGGTTTCGTGTTTTGCGGTAAGGGCATCCGTTTTCATGCCAATGGCTTCCTTTCGGCTTTCACCACTGGCAGTCATACGAGCCTGAGCGGATGTCCGTCCCGCATCAACGTTTTTCCATTTGTTGCCGTTTCCGTAACATGTGCGATTTTTTTTACATAGACAGGGGTGTCGGCCCTGTGCTAAAACACCCAACCTGGAGGACCAGGGTACCGGCTTTTGTCCGACCCCTACCCAAGCAGACCAGTCCAGCTTGGTTGAACCTACCAGGAGTAAAACTCCCACTGGCATAGCTCTGGGGATTGTCAGGGTATACAAGCTGCAATACGACTACAAGGTATAGGTACCATTGATGGCAGTCACAACACTGTATTTCTGTATTATTGTTGCCAGCGTCCATTTGGCTAAGTGGTTAAAACGCTTACCCCTTGCGGCAAAGTTACCACGTTTGGGTTCGAAACCTGGCAGTGTCACGTTCCAGTTTACCCAGCTGTTATTGTTGTTATTATTGTTTAACTAGGGTTGTTGAGCTTTTTACTCCTTTGCAGCCAATACCAAGCTTTTCTGCCATTCCAAAACGTGTTGAGTTGAAGTCATTAGCGCCAGTTTCTCCAACTTGGCTTGGATTTAACGGATCATCACATCTGGTCTCAAGTTAGGAGTAAGAAGCATGTGGCATACTGTGCATTCCACGCCATCCAAGGGGCTCTCCAAATATGCAGCGCTAAAATACTGTGCTCTGGTTCTGGGCTCTCCCAAGGAATTGTCACGTCCTACACAGGGCCACTTCTCAGCTCCTCCTGCCTTCATATGATTCATAGTGTGATCCTCATGCTTACAGGCAACCAGGTGAAAGCCAGGGTTACGTCTGGGGCTCAAGTGACTCCTCCAAGCTTAGTGTGCAATGCTGGGTTGTCGTCATGTTTCCCACAGAGGGAATCCCTGGAAGTGTGTGGATGATTTCAAGAATCATTGAGGGTGTAATTATTCTCACAGATAGAGTTTCACATCCAAATCTAAATGCGATAGCATTGTGCACATCTGGTGGTCATATAAGGATGACTACAGATATGCATCCATTCATCTACCCAGCTGTAAAATTAGTACCTGGCTCTGTCTTGGTTTAGAGAAGGCAAAGACAGCGAGTACTGGAACTAGTCAACCTTACATCACAAAGCTAGATCTAGTATAATGACGTCTCACTTCCACATGGCAGATTCTACTATGGAGCCGCTTTCCCTCGTTACTATTGTTTTAGTTCAGTAGAAGCCTAATCATGTGAAATTATGTAGAAAACAGTAGGACATACTTAGAGCGTCTTTTATATTTGGACATGTGCCCTAATATAACCGACGGGCCGTATGTCTCGACCGAACGTGGCACGCCTCGCCAAATTGAGGCGAAACATTTTTTTTTTAAAAACTCTTAGAAAAACCTCAGTTTATGACAATTCTTACTTTTCCTTATCTGGAAAATGATACACGCTTCCTCTCTTCTTAACTCTTTAACCCCCAAGAGCCAGTATACTGTACTTCCCGCTAGACCCATTTGGCCCAATCAACAGTATACTGGCTTTCGTATCTCTTGATCCTTTCTAGGGCTGTTTTCTAATTTTGACAACTCAAAAACGCTATTTTCTTAAAGTATAGCCATCCATTATGGACTTTTGTTATTTATGAATATGAACATTTTTAAAAATTATTTCCAAACAAAAACAATAAAAACATACTGGTATGGCCATTTTTGTTTGGGCCAAACCCACTTTTTTGCTTGGGACTGAAAGAGTTAAGTGAGCAGGGCTACTCTTTTCCCCCCTATGAAATCAACTGCAGAAAAGACAAGTCATCATGATGACAGAGACTCTTTTCAGGAGCACATTA
This sequence comes from Oreohelix idahoensis, assembly GCA_024509875.1. Classification (NCBI taxonomy): domain Eukaryota; kingdom Metazoa; phylum Mollusca; class Gastropoda; order Stylommatophora; family Oreohelicidae; genus Oreohelix; species Oreohelix idahoensis. The sequence continues at coordinate 920,654 of JAMPIV010022916.1, forward strand.
GCCTGAAGTGGTTTGCCCTTGACAAACAGGCAGGATGAAGCAGTCGGCCGTTGGATGGTCTGGAGCCGGTGAAATGGTACACAGTTTAGATAACAGACCTGAATTGGAGCTGAGAATTGAAAGAAAATGTGTGGGGAAAAAACCGGAAATGCAAAAAAGAACGAAGCAATCTGCAGCAGAATTTTCTTAAGAGGTAGACAACTGTTCCTGTCTCAAGGGGGAGAAAAAAAATATCAGGGTCTCTCATTTTCCACCTTCTTGAGCGAGGAAAACATGTCACGGCAACCAGACAGTTTTAAATTGTTGCAGCCACCAAGCAAAGACAGGGGCAAAAAAGCTTCATGGTGGCCTTTCAATTTCAGCATTTTGTTTTGGGACGTGTACGACCCAAGCACAGACACAGGAACTCTCCGCTGTCAATTCCGGGGGGTTCCCTTATTAACTTCGTGTAAAAAGTTCTCTGAGCTGAAAAAGATTAAGTTAACCATGAACAAAGAAATGGTAGATGCTAAGATCCCTGGTGATGATGGAAATGACTCGGTTTGTTAATTTTATCGCCTGGATCTCACAAAACAAACGGCGTGGTGAAAAGAGATACAAGGTAATATTTTTTTTTTTTTTTTTTGTTAAAAAATCTTAGAGGCCTGCATTATTCTTGTCTGTCTTCTTTGGTCATCGCTATGCTTTAATCTATCTTCAAGATAAGTTAAATTCTCACCAGCACAAGGTAGACTGTGCCAGATGTTATCATTCAGAACTCGTCTTCAATTTAATTATCTGAAGCAGTGAAATTCGATAATTATAATTCTTTTGTTATTTTTTTTATAAGACAAGAAAACTAAAAGACATGCAAAGCGAACGAATTTATTATCAAAGGGTTGAGAATCTGGCACACAGACCTGTCTAACATTCTGCCTTTCCTTTCTCTCATCGTTTATACTGAATCAATTTATTCTCACATGCATTTTGCATATTAATTGCAAAGACACCTGCGAAACAGTACAATATCAGTGATTTTCAAGGAGTACAACATACAATCAGACTTAAAGGTCTTTTATATTTGGATATGCGCCTTAATATAACCGACTAGGTTGAAAGGGACGCGCCTCGCCAAAACGAGGCAAAATTTTATTTAAAAAAAAAAAAAAAGGAGTGCAACTTTGCAAAATTAAAATATCAGCAAAATCAAATTTCCGGCGTAATGCTGGCCACATCACCCCCTAGTGTGCCAATGGTCAAGAAAATATGGGCCTAACACCATATTCCCAATATGCCTCAATGGCATGTAACGGGATCCTTTACCCTTTACCATATTCAAATTTGCAGGATCGAACTGTAATGAAAAGAAAATATGTAGAAAAAGGCAAGAAAATCATCATCAAAACCGAAATGCAATGTCCTAAATTGATTTGGAAAGATAATCAGATTGGGGGGGGGGGGGGGGGGGGGGGGGGGGGGGGGAATATAATGTACACTCATAAAGTATTCGAAAAGTCTGTCGTTGAATGAATAGGGGCTGACTGCTTTTTAGGTCATGTGGAGGATTGGTCCAAAGATGTGCAGCAGAGTTTGCATGAGCGTTTCTTGAATAAGTCAAGCAAAGGCTTGTGTACTTGTGATTTGTTTAAATATTGACTACATCTTCCACTGTAGGTAGACACAGAAGAACAGACGGGCAGACGACTAGATAGACATACAGACAGACAGACAGACAGACAGACAGACAGATAGATAGATAGATAGATAGATAGATAGATAGATAGATAGATAGATAGATAGATAGATAGATAGATAGATAGATAGATAGATAGATAGATAGATAGATAGAAAGATAGAAAGATAGATAGATAGATAGATAGATAGATAGATAGATAGATAGATAGATAGATAGATAGATAGATAGATAGATAGATAGATAGATAGATAGATAGATAGATAGATAGATAGATAGATAGATAGATAGCGTTCCATTCAAGTCAATCTCTTATAGGCTTTACCACAGCTTATTTCCACCACACGCACGCATACAACAGAAACCACACACATGCACCACATCTGCAACAAAGCCACACTCAAATTCACAGGCACATCAGGTAACAAACAATCACTTACAGACATGTACACCCATGTTAACACAGCACCCAGGATTAAACAACTGAGAGACAAGGTATTAATTCAGGCCATAAAACTTAGTTGTCAACTTCAGTCATGACAGAATCCAAAACGAGCGCATAGCGAGAACAACAGTGCAACAATCACCGATCTCCTTTACATACGTGGCGTAATGGAATTTATAACGCAGGACTAAGAAAGTTGTTATTATGCGATTCTCGCCCTTGTTACGCGTACAAAGCCGTCTAGCCGAGTGCGAAAAGCCAGGTAGGCGTTTCTTGGCTGTAATAATAGATTGAAATTTGAATTCTAAATGCACCGTATTCCTGGCACTAACCGGTTAAATGGTCTGCAAATCCTTTGAAAAGTCCTTTATTTTTCTTTCAGTTGTATATAATTATGTGCATTTTCCTTAACTTTTCATTTTACGATTTTCAAACTCACTTTAGCTGTAACAATGTTATTGTGATCATATATGGGCACTTAAACAGGGACCTCTTCCACAAAAGACAACCTACTTATCTCTCACATCTTCCAACAACGGAGAAAAGACGGAACGTGTAATTTCAGAAGAAAACAATGCACATCATATTTTGTTATTATCTTCCCTTGACTTTCATAAATGGATCATTGCACAGAACAGAACAATTGGCATGGTATGACAAGATCATTAATGTGGAACTGGTGAACAAAAAACAAAAAATTGCAATGTTGCATTCCTTGAAACACCTCTGATATTGTACTTTTATGGCGCTGGATCACCAAGAGCTAACGCGCAATGATAGTGGATCAAAGACAGGACAAGACTATAACGCTGTAGATGGGGGGATGGGACACACACTGAGGAAACCTGTTGATAGCATTACATGACTCTGGAAACCCCGGAGTAAGAGAAGTACAGGGACATCAAGGAACACATGGAGAAGAGAACTGGTTACAGATATGAAAGGAGTACAGAAGACACGGACAGACTGAGCAATGGCACGTGACAGGATGGTTAGGAATCTTTTTGTTGAGGGCCTGTTATTTTGTATTAGGTATTTGGTTTAAGGACCATATTCACTGTACACTTATAACTCCATAAGTGTTTCGATCGCCTCCCTTAGACCACACAAGAAAGATCTCAGCACAATGCACGAACTCCGTAGCACCGACGAGGACCCAAATGTGGTTTACAGGAATCACATATTCTATAAACGTTTTTTTTTTTTTTTTTTTTTTTTGGTGGGTAGGTTTTCCTAATTGTTGTACATTTTGCCAGGGCAGCGGCCGTATGGTCTACTCTTGAAGATTTCCAACTGCCGAGGGATTTTCAACGTGCGCAACTTACACACAGGACCTCCAATTTTTTGCCCTTTTCCGAGACGGCTAGCTATCCGATCTCACCACACAGGAGATCGGGGGGGGGGGGGGGGGGGGGGGGGGGGGGGGGGGGGGGGGGGGCAGGGGGGGGGGGGGGGGGGGGGGGGCGAAGAGTAGGACATTATAGGACGCACTGTTTCTGAAAAAGTTCCATCAAATATATTCCCTGTACTGCGTACCGAACCCGGTATCTTTAGAATTAGAGGCACACGCCATATCTCTTAGCCACTCCGACCATCTCTGAGGGCCTGTGATCCACAGAAAACTGAAAGACATTGATTGACTGATTTTATTATTTTTTTATTTCGAACTACGGTTAATACTGAGAAGCGCCTTTATTCTGTTGGTGGATGGTATCCGATTATTTGCTCTTAACGGCATGTTTTAACATTATGTTTATTTAAGATGTATTTCACTCTTTACATCTATTTTATCCTCCTAGCCATTTCCATTTTTCATGGTTATATGGCCGAGCTACTGAATGACTGAGGTTCATTCTCACTAGGAGCTCAAGCCAAATCTCAGTATGTATCCAAACGAAAGTATTTTACGTTATTCAGAGTATTTTATGTTGTTCAGAGTAAACCTTCATTTTACGACCAGGTTTTCCCAGACTTATCATTTCACAGATGGCGATTTTTTTTCCCCCCTTTGTTGTTTGGTTAACGTCCACGTTTGTCGATTGGTAGTATTGTTTATTTAAATACTGCAGTTTTTGGTTGTTTATTTTTATTTACATGTATTTCTCGAAGCTTTCTTTTAATATTTTTATTTTGGATAAATAATTATATAAATATGAGCAAATAGGCACTCGTTAGACAGAAAGAAGGAAGACACCAAACAACAGAAAAGAAACAAGTAATAGGCTCACCGAGAATCGAACCAGCGATCATCCAATCGGCTCCATTCTTTTGCGGCAAAAGTAAATCGTGAAAGGACACACATCCAACTTAACACCCCTAATTTTGAAACAGAGATATAGCCATGGAGAGAGAGAGAGAGAGAGAGAGAGAGAGAGAGAGAGAGAGAGAGAGAGAGAGAGAGAGAGAGAGAGAGAGGCAGAGATAAAAAGAGAAACTGTAGTCCCCAGACACCTCTCTCCTCTCCAAGATACTCACCAAAGACATCCATCAAAGCTCATAGTTGATTAAAACATGAAAGACTGGCAACCTAAGGGAGAGAATCCATTCTACGGTAAGATCGGTGTGAGATTTGGGGGGACGTGCTTGCTGGTGTCATAAAGCATGGAGCCCGTCTAATGACAACTGGGATGTCTAAACCGGGGTTTACGCAAGGATTTTATCCTCTCCAGCCTCGACCAGATGGAAGAGATTACGTCTTACTCATTCTAAATTTGGAGGGTCCAAATGAACCATCGTGGGTTCGGAAAAACTATAATGCAAGGTAAATGGTGCTCTTGCGAGTATATTTAAAGGGACATAATATTGCTGAAGGGAAGTAATATACATTTTAAAATAAGGATGCAATTTTTAACCCGCTGGACGAGAAAAGAATGAAAGAGCCAAAATTTAGGAATATATAAGCACAGTCAATATATATTCATACTGGCAATAAATATAAACAATGCAATAAATAAAACACTAATAATATACGTTCTGATGCCAGAACTCTTCAATTATATGTGCGGCACGTTTACGTTCGATGTCTCCTGATTTAAATGTCCAAGCTACAAACATCATTAATTTACTTTTGTTGAATTCATTAATTTACTTTTCTGGTTGTCGTAAACATATACTTCTAATCTTTCGAAATAGATATGTTCACTTATGCATACTGAAACGGACTGCAATATCTTTTGAAAAAGAAGATGGTCTATATCAGTTTTCACTGCGACTCATGCGAGTTAAAAAAATGCGTCTCATGAGAGCATTTGAAAAAATGCGAGCATTTTTTTTCAAAAGCGCCTCATGCGAGCATTTGAAAAAATGCGACTCATTCGAGCATTTAAAAAACAAGAAATACTTCTAATCTTTCGAATTAGATATGTTCACTAATGCATTCTATTAATATTCTATTTTTCTTAAGTTTTTTCTTACACCTTTTATCGTTCCGTTCTTCGATTTTCAGCATCCAATTGGGTTTTGTGTTCTTCTACCAGCTAGCTCGTGTATTACGCAACCAACCTCCTTTTCAGGACGAACGCAGAAGTGTTTTTGCTATTTTTATGTGTGCTGTATTTCGAGACTCTTACTTACTTACTTATTCGTTCCTCTTCTACCGTGGGGTGTAGAGGTTTGTAAGAGAGAGCTCCATACTTTTCTATCGGCTGTCTTCCTCCTGGCTTGGTTGCATTCTAGTCCTCGGTCCTTCAAAGATTGTCGAATGGTGTCCTCCCAGCGGACTTTGGGTCGTCCTGGAGGTAAATAAATTAAGGGGCTGCTGTAAAACTGGTAAGGAATATAAGTATATAAACCAATAAAACGGTATTGAATCAGTTCTACACATAACGGTTCACATGAAACAAGGGACGTTTCGGGTTTTACCCTTCGTCAGCCACAGTTACAAACAGGTGACAAGGACAAGAATTACATATAGGTACTACAAAAACATACGATGATAAGAAACATACACCAAATGAGCGATACGAGCAGATGGAAAAAGTAAACACCCTCATTGATGAGCGAGAAAAGAACAATAATAATACAAGAAAATCGTAAAACCTGAAAGAAATACCGAAACAAGAAAGTAAATAATCAACGAGACGAAAAAAAGAATGAACAAAACTTCGGAAGTGACGTATAAGATAGCGACAATTTAAAAAGATACAAAAGGATTCGAAACGAACCAAAAGCAAAAGATAAGAAGATAGATCGAAAAAACAACGAATAAAGAAGAATGAAAAAGAGAGAAAAACCACTGGAATTTATGCAAAATGGTGTTGGATATTAAGGCCTTTTAGAGATAAACAGCCCATTTGAAAAATAAGACGATTCTCCAACGAAAAGCGAGTCCGGTCATCACCGACACATGAAAGGAGGGCAGTGACATGAATATCGTATTACCTGAATGGTCAGGCCTATTGAAATGAAGGGCCACCGGTAATACAGCCGAAAAGATTATAATACTAACTTATTGTAATACTAACTATTATAATACTAACCAGGTCTAGATCCATGGCTGTTTGTTTCCCATGCTTGTCGTGGTAGCGGATCTTCTCCCATTCTGCAGACATGGCCAAACCATCTCAGTTGGGACTGTTATACATTTCGAGACTCACAATATTTAACCAGCAATCTTTTGCTGTCTTTTCTTTGTTTGATATTTCCCTAATGAGTAGCATGATGTATATTTATTCTTAGTAACAATTTATTTTTTGGAATGATTTAAAAAAAATTATATATATATATATATATATATATATATATATATATATATATATATATATATATATATATATATATATATATATATATATATATATATATATATATATATATATATATATATATATAAGTTTTGTACTTTGTCATAATGCATAACCTCTGCTCATGTTCGTGTAATGTCACATCTCGATGATCTTTCCAAGAGATTCTCAACATAAATACATTGATCCAGGTGGTGAAAATCTTAAGAGCTAATCCAACAAAATTTGCAAAACAGAGGCAACTGGTAAAAGACTTCAGCAACAGGAGAGATGGCGATCCAGAATCTGTTTATGCTTTCTTCTGACATAACTTCAAGATTTCCTTTAGTGAGCATTATTACACCTCAACAAATATGTGGCGAATTTCAACGGCGTTTACATTAAATACGTTGAAAACCTGCATCTAACCTGTGTGAGTTTTACTGTCTATATTCTATAGCAGTTTTGTCAACTGTAACTATTCACACACCAAACCACACTGGCCATCACTTCTGTTAAGATAAGTTTTTCTGTTGTACATAATGTTTCTGTAAAAGTTGATGGGTATGGAATGTTTCTGGTGGGTGGTGTGGCGTAGGATCACTGATGAGGACAGAGTCAGTGAGGTCGGGCTTACACGTGGCCAACAGATGTGTAAATATATATATATATATATATATATATATATATATATATATATATATATATATATATATATATATATATATATATATATATACATGCGAATGTCTTAGGATCCTGAAACACAAGTCTCAGGTATCACCCACACAAGGTTAGAAAATCCATTAACAGGTAAGACTAGTGGGTTTATATTCACACAGTTTATTAACGACACAGGAACATCGCAAAGTACGCGACGTAACAGCACATTGTCACAGGTTACAGTTCACAGCAAATCATGAAACATCAGGTTAGCAAGATCCATAGATAACTGAGTGCATAATCCACGGGAATATATATCATATATCATCCAGCACTCACAGTACATAGTAATCATAGTAATCTATCAGGGAAGAATGTTTACATAAATATTCTTATAAACGATGATGATGGCGGCCGGAATAAACCATGGCCTCTAGGATATGAATCGTATCAAAAAAACTCCCACCGGTTGCTTACACAGCAACTCGCTATATATCTGCTGATAACAGGGGAAACTCCATCATAGGAAATATGCATAATAATAATAATGGCCGGTACAATCCGTGGCCTCATAAAATCTTTAATATCTATCAAAACTCTCCCTTCACAAAAGATATCCATTGGTACACACAGCGAAAACATGGCTAACCACCATCCCAGAACACTGCCAGGAACGCACTATCTCGAGATTACCGTATCTCAGTACAGCTCAGTAACAAACTCTACATGCGCGGACTCACCGCGTGAGACCACTGCTCAGCTCAAACCGGCCCTACCCAACAATCTCACTAGGAACTTCCGAACAGTTTTCTTTATCATATTTTTAAACAAACTAACAACTAGTCAGGTAACAGTTCAAACATTACTGAGCATAACCCCCAATTAAAAAATCCTCTATCACGCAGAGCGTGTTCACTAGCGTGCCTACAAAATCCGACCCGTACATTCAAGTCTTTAACACTAAACTCCCCTTAATTAAGATATGACTTAACATACTACACCGACCCCCGGGGAAAAAGTGATATCATCATTTTTTTTTTTTGAAAAGTACTGTACATCAACAAAAAATATGAGGTCGATGAAGCTCTAATATCCACACACAAGAATTACCCTATGTTAAGTCATATCCATAAATTCACAAAAAATTATTAGAAGTAAGTAGAATGTAGAAAATGAAGTATACAAAGTAATCAGATAAGTATACAAAGATGATCGGTTTCAATTAAAGTTAAGTATATTCAGTATAGACTGAGTAGGAAATAATAAATAGAAAGTGAAAAGACAAGATCAAGTAAAAAGAAGAATGATCAGCAATGAAAGAAAGCAATGAAATAGAAATAGGAAAAGAAATCAATAATACAACATGGTAACAATTAAGTTAAACAATGCATTGCATGTAAAATAAATACAACTATCACAAACCAGCATAAAACAAAACAAAAAACATGTATATATATCAAAACAATTAAAGAAAGCTGTAATAAATATAGCATAATAGATAATTTAACCAAGTTATTAAACTTATTCAGAACTAATAATGAATTATAATAAACATCATACACACACAAAAAATAACACCGTTATAAATACGTTCCCACTGACGCACAATAAAGCGCTGGGTAAGGAAAAATCATCACAATGTCAGAAAGAAAAAAAAAAAAAAAAGTACCCCCTTTTTTTGTTTTTTTAAAGTACAATACAGAAATGTATCGTAATGATAAGTTAAGTAAAAATAGTATCATCACTACAATAATTATACATTCAATGTTTATCAAACACAGTAGTATAAAAATAATATGGTAATGAAATGGTGCATTATCAGAACACAGTCATATAAAAATAATATGGTGTTGAAATGGTGCATAAAGATGAACCAACATAATATCTTAAAGAAATAATACCATATCCTAATACAATACTATATAATGTACTATACTATACAATACCATCTACTATCCTAAAGAAGTTACATAGAAAGGAAAAAACTCCAGCGGTCTTGGAACATCCTATAAACTTGAAGAGGTAACATCATACAATGTGGAGTCAGCATGCCGACTGGCTTCACTTGATCAGTCACACGGGCGCAAGACAACATACACTAAGTTGTAGAGTAACAGCCTAATAAAAAACATAGCAGCTCTAATTCTCATCGACAAGTCGTTGCTGTGAAAAAAACAAATGAAAATTTCTGTTTGGTAAAGGTAGGATTTAATGAGGAAAAAACAAAAAAAGTTAACTTTACATTTAACCTACCAACTGTGGCTGTGTAAACTTCCGGCCCCCTTTATGATGTGCAACAAACCTTCCTCCGTCACGTGTAGACAAAACAGGAGGATTAGGTAGAGGATAACCGCAACTCAAGGTAGTCATTGCTGTAGGCTGGAACAAAGTTGTGCACTCAGGGCACTGAGATGCTCTCTCGAAATTGAAAGCAGAGCAAGCAGCAGTAGCATTTGAGACACTATTATAATTGTTACCTTGATTACTAATAACCTGGGGCTCCTGTTGAGCAAAGTTAGCATGGCGATGCGATATATCATTTAGAGATCTACCATCATATCGAGATCTATCACGACTATTATTTCTATTGGAACCATTGCTATTTCCTCTATTGGGACCGTCGTAATGTTTTGAACCCCAATTAGCATTGTTGTGATTACTATTTCCCCTTTGATCAAAATATCTATTAGATGGGTTTTGTTGTCTTCGATAATAATTACCGTACGGTTGACAATCTCTAGTGTAGTTATCCCTACCATAATTTCCAAAATCGTTAGAACCAAAATGTTGAGATCCGTTAAATTTTCTCCAGTTTCTTGGAGAAGGAAAATTATTACGTGATGGACTCCCTTGGTACTGTCTAAAATCACGATTATCTCTCCTACCAAAATTGTTTTTATTTTTGCCTGTGGCAATGCGTTTAACAGCTGCATCATACTGTCTGTGCTGAGTATGATGAGTAACAGGAATGATAGAATCTTTATTGTTCCACACATAATGGGTCTCATTTTGGGAACGAGTACTAATAGTTTTGTCCGCTGTTATCAATTTATCAGAATTTCTAAAAGTAGATGCACGGTTGGTCTGTGGAGCCTTGACATGAAATTTATCAGAGTTTTTACCGTGATCTGCAAGACTGACTGTTACAGTAGAATTACTTTTGTTGGCCTGACGCCAAGAATCAGTACTATTAGAGGCAGTATCGTTAGTACGTGGGAAATTGTATTTGCCACGAAAAGATTTATGTACAGATGTTTGACGTTACTGTTAGCATTGAGTGCATATGGCTGACTCTTTGCCTTTGTGACGTGATGATAATCAACTTTATGTCTAACACTGTCAGCATTGACAGTAGACAACATCTTGTTGTTTAAGACAATATCTAATAATCCATCAACTCTTTTCCTTATTTCGGTAATTTCTACATTTTTGAGTGAAATTTCATCACTTTGTTTCTTAATTAAGTTATCAAATGTCAAAATTCTGCACCTCTCTTCCGTGGGGGATTTCTCTTTAAGTTGGCGACTGAGATCTGCATTATCATTCACTAGATCCGTAATCCTCTCCATTTGTGACTTATCATTTTCCTGAGCCAAAGCTTTTAATTCCTCACACATCTCCTTCCTTTCTTGAACTTCCTGCGTGAGATTTTTCACTTCGACATGTTTATCTTCCATCTGAGCTTCCAAATCTTTAATCTTACACAAGGCTGAATTCAATGCAGCTTGTGAACCAGAAAGTTCCAAGTTCAATTTGTGTAGATCCCTTGAAAGATTGGACACTGTCTCATGTAGTTCACTCTCCTCAGCAATATCTTCTAAAAAACTCACCCTTTCCCGTTCACTTCGTTTGTTGTCTTTTATTTGTTCCTCTTGAACGTTGTCGTCAAGTATAGCGTGGTGAATGTTTTTCAATCTCTGACCATGCGGCACATGGAGGTACCTTGCCAAAAAAAAAAAACCACAAAGATGCCAACGCATTAATTCTGCTAGTTCCTTAGCAATAATTATATGAGGAACAAACCGAAAATTAATATCCACAAACTCCTCAAGATCTGCTGCCGCCTCACACAAAAAACGGTTTAATACAAATTCCTCAAGATCAAGCCTTCATATCCCTCACAATCCTTACCATCCTGGAGAATAGCCTCCAGCGCGGACATTATGTCTGATGTAGACCTTGTCATGAATTATTCTAATCCCCATATATAAATTAAAACGTAAATGCAAAGCCTAACAAATAAATTTAATAAAAGGAAGAAGAATGGTAAAGAACAGTGCTGTCACAATGACTGTACTCGAAATCCCCCTTGTTTTCTACTTCGTCGGCAAATTGTAACGCTTTCACGTTGATAGTAAAAGCCTACTGTATTATTACCCGCTTTCTTCAATGAAACGTGTGCTGTATTTCTTGGAAAAACATTGAGATACGCAAGCTGAACAATGACCTAATTTTAATATTTCATTCATTCCATTTTATACACTGCGTAACTAAAGACAGATGGACTAAAGGATAGAGAGAAGGGAGAGGCATAAAGCCGAACACGTGCAACACTAAACACGCGTCGCGCGATACACAATTGCTGCCATCACGCGTGTAAGGCCACATGCACTAACTTTATTTCAAATCGACAGTGATAAAATTCACTACCCTTCCCAGAGTTAGGTTTTTAAATCCTGAAAAACTCTTATTAGGAAAGATGACAATAGATGGGTTTACGTTTGAAAACATTACAGTACCCAGACAGCACATCTTCGAAACAGGAGGTAGAAGAAATTGCATATTTTGAACGCAGCATATTAGCTCTATTAAATATATATATTTGGGTTCCTTAGGGTTTGCTGACAAAGAATATGTAAAACGTTACGCAAATACTCTAGGAATTACCAAGTTATGGCTAAAATAAAATAGTGGGGGGTGCCTGACAGCATGAAATCATTTCTGCTCATAAAATTTTTTTATAACGTGTTTGAAAAAACCTTACGTTACGGAAATAGCCTACCATGTTAACTCCTAATTGATTGGAGCGCAACAAATATAAGACTAAACACGATTGGTCGGGCTATAAATACTATCTTTCGTTGTCAGGGGAAACGGGAGTAGTAGTAAATTTTTTGAAAAGATGTGTGTGGACAGGGTTTCATTGGTTAGAGCTGCCAATATACTCGATTCAGAGCGTCTGTTCATCGCCACATCTTGTAATAAACCTACTAAGAAGCAGTACGTTGAGCACCAGTGTATATTTTATATAAAATAAAGCCTGGAACACCGGCAGATCGGAGTTGTGCTATATCCATTGCCAGTCAACGAAACTGTTTATTATTCTATGAATTGTGGTAAGCTTGAAATATTCAATATCTTTTAATGAAAATTGAATGTAAATTGTTAATTTATGCCTGTATATATGTGTAGTTCAGTAGCGAACATGATGTAAAGCCTATAATGCTCCAGCCTGAACAGAAGGTGTCGGAGGAAAGTAAAACTGCATGGAATGGCCAAACAGTACACTGACACCTAGATTATTGATTAGACAGAAATAATGCTGGAATTGCAGAAGCGTAGTAACCATTAGGGAGGGAAATACTGGTATAAAGTATTTCAGATGAAGCTGACAGTTGGCCTAGCGCTCTGAACTCACTGTTTGTGATGTATTGTGCTCAGTGTAGAAAGAGAGTATAAATTAGTTATGAAGTAGAAGGTACATCCTTCTTGTTTTCAGGGACCGTGGTCTTAAAGTTATTGAGCAGCACCTGGTCAGAGCTTTGCTGAATCCAGAGTCGGACAGCATACTCCTTGGTCCATTTAGCTATCAGTGAGGTGTCTCCAGAGCACAGGGGAGAAATCGAGCAGAGGAGTCTTTTCCTGCCGCCATCACGCAAGATAAGCTGATGTGGCCAGCTGAGCTCAACATTATGTACCCCCATCTTAAAATAATATTGTAACATAAACTTAAGAGGGGAAGTAAATTGTTTTAATACCAGGAACTGAGAACATCTCCAATACTAGTTCCCATAGAAACCAACTATTGAAGTCATGATGACAAATACCAACAGAGCTTGAACAAAACAAAACCAGTATTACCTCATATTAACACTACACAACTGACACACATAGGATACCATTGATAATATATGTCACTACATGAATCATATTAATAAATTCTGTACATATACCTTGTAATTAAAATTGATTGTGATTCCTGGTTCCCTTTGTATTTGAATCAGGACACATATACATTCATGACAGCAATGAATACATATTGTTATTTGAAAAGTTATCAGTGACTCCTTTAAGATATCCTTTAGAGTGTTATATGTATGTGAGTGTCACAGTGTTGTCAAGTGTGGTGGAATAAATTAAATTGTTTATCTGTCTGTTGTTGTTATGACTTACACTTCATTATACACATACCCTAGACATATAACGTAGTCATCACATTATTCCAGAATAATTCTGACTGAGATATATATATATATATATATATATATATATATATATATATATATATATATATATATATATGTGGCAGCAAGTAAGGTTATCTATAATACACTACTCTTATTAGAGATAGATACCTTCACAGCTGATCTCAGTCAGTACACTAAGTCCCCTATAAATATTTATAACATCCCACTTCACCACATATATATTGGGGTCTCGCTCTTGGGATTTTGAATCTTTCCCTATTAAAAATATTGGGGGTAATTCACTTCAGGGAATATAAGAATTAAAAGGTATCCTTGGGTGGAATTAAATAAGGTTGAGCTCTCGGTGCCTGTGTTGTCCATTAGATATATAGTTAGAGATTGAATTGTTAGTTAGACATTGAATAAATTTATCTGTTAGACAATGGCCGACCTGGCAAAATTTCGATCTGCTGCTGTACAGACTGCGAAAGAGTTAGGAATGGACGGGCAAATTATGATTTCTTATGTCACGGCGGAATGTGACAAATATATTGAACGGGAAGAAAGAAGATTAGAAAAAGAGGCCGAAAGAAAATTAGAATCTGAAAGATTGGCCGAAGATAAGAGAATAGAAGCTGAAAAAGAGATTAAGAGGTTGCAGATTGAGGCTGAGGCTAAGAGGTTGCAGATTGAGGCTGACAAAGAGGCTAAAGCATTGGAAGCAGAAAGAGAAGACAAAAGATTAGCTGCAGAAAGGGAAGAGAAGAAATTAGCTGCAGAAAGAGAAGAGAAGAGATTAGCTGCAGAGAGGGAAGCAGAAAAGGAGGAGAAAAGATTACAAAGGGAACATGAGTTACGACTAAGGGAGTTTGAGTTTCAAGGCCATGCTCCTGAAAATGGTGCCAGTCCCTTTGCCTCTGATGCCACTGCTAGCCAAGGAGCCTCAACCTCAGCTATGAATTTTAATTTAGATCATTTTGTTGAGAAAGACGATGATATAGAGAGCTATCTAAATAGGTACGAACTATTAGCTGCCACGTATGGGTTAGAGAGAGAAAGGTGGAGCTTAAAGTTATCTCAAGGACTTCGTGGGGCAGCTTATGAAGTTTTTGCAAAAATGAGCAGAGGTGATCAGGAAAATTATGACATGCTAAAGCAGGCTCTTTTGTTAAGATATGAAAAGAATGCAGAATTTTATAGGAAAAAAAATTTAGGAATGCTAAACTACTGTCAGGTGAAACCTATCACCAGTTCTCTGCACGAATAGAGACATACTTGGAGAAATGGACTTCTCTGGGGAAAACCCAAGATCTTGAGGAAATGGTCCTTATAGAGCAATTAAGAGAGTCCATGGCTCCAGACCTGAGAAAGTTTCTCATGGAACAAGGTGCAGAGAGGCTGGGTGAGTTGCTAAATGTTGCTGAAAGGTATCAAGCAGCTCAAGCAGAGGTAACAGGTAATAAAAAGAAACAAGTGGATAACTTTAGGGCACCACAGAACTTTAATAAATTTGATCCTAGGGATCAAAACAAAGGTAAGCACCAGTTTGATAGGCCACGGTATGAAAATAAAAATAAAACCCCACAATTCGATGAAAGGAAATATGATGAAAGAAAATCTTTCAACCAAGGAAAAAGGTGGTGTAAGAATTGTCAGATGGACAATCATGACACTGACCGTTGCAGAAGGAAACCTGTGTATATGGCAACCCTTCAGGTCAGGTTGACCTCAAGACAGGAGGAGGATATTATGTTAGATACCACTCCAGAAGAGATGAGGAAGGCACAGGCTGGGGATAAAACACTCAAGCCTTGTTTCAGAAAATTGTCAACTTGTCATACAACTCCAGGCAAGGGACATTTTTACATGAAAAACAAGTTGATGTATAGGAGGACTGGAGCTAGATCCAAAGGTCAGGGACAGCTGGTACTTCCTAAAAGATATAGGGCAGACTTAATAAGGAGCCTACATGTGAAACCAGATGGGGACCATGAGAAGATAGGTACCATCATTCAAAAGGTGGCTCACAATTATTATTGGCCCAAAGCAAGATGGGACATTGAGAATTTTGTAGAAAGGTGTAGCATAGCACATGAGGGAACACCCACAAGTGGGAACATTGATCAGGACCTGGACACGCCACGGGGCAAAATTAGGCCTGATAATAAAAAGAAAAATAGATTTGATAAAGTGGACCAAATGGAATGGGAAGCCCCTTTTCACGGACAAGCTTCACTTAACTGTTTTACAATGGCCACTATGCGGAGAGTGCAAAAAGATGTCTTACCCCAGGATAAGCCGAAAATCCTTCAATCGGACTTAAACAAACTGGAGGAAGAGGATGTAGAGAGGAAATCTCTCATCAAGAATTTTAAGTGGGGAGACAGCCCCAGGAAAAGAATTGGTAGCGGTCGTTTTGTGCATGATAATTCTGGGAGGAAAAATCATCACTATAGAGCTTCGAGTGGAAGAGACCATACCGGTGCATGGACAAATAGGTCCACAAAATTAAAGGTCCATATGTAGCTTTGTTAAGAACGTGGACTGATGAAAAGGCAGAGGAAAACATTACATCTTCATACCAATATGTGAATGAGCTGACCACTCGTTTAAAAACTGGCTGGAAACTTGCCAATGAAAATTTGAAACAAGCCAGGAAGAAACATGCTGCCTATTATAACAGGAAGGCGAAAGACAGAAATTTGGCTGTGGGAGAGAAGGTACTGCTTCTTTTCCCCGGGAGTCAGAATAAGTTACAAATTGGATGGCAGGGTCCATATACAGTTCTAGAGAAGGTGTCTAGAACAAATTATAAGATAGATAAGAAGGGGAAAGAAAAAATCTATCATGTGAATCTCCTGAAGAAATATTTGGAAAGAGAACATCAGGAAGAGACACACTTGTTGACCTTGTCCATCGCCATGGAGATGAAAAAGGAACCACTTTCATCATTTGAATATCCATTACACCCCTGTGAGACAGCAGCACAGGTGAAAATCAGTACACATTTAACGAAAACTCAGAAAGAGAGAGTGCAACAGGTTCTAAATAATCATGCAGAGGTGTTAACAGACCGACCAGGGCATACAAACCTATTGGAATATGATATGAAAATGATAGACCCCACACCTGTCTGTATGAAACCATATTCGATTCCGTTTGCTAAGGAGAAAGCTTTGAAGGAAGAGATAGACTATCTATTGAAGGAAGGAATTATTTCACACAGTGAATCTTCGTATAGTTCCGGTGTTGTACTCTTAAGGAAGCCCTCTGGAGAACATAGACTCTGTATAGATTACAGGAGACTGAATGCTATTACAGAAGGACAGGTGGATCCATTGCCGGATACAAATCAGCTGTTTGCCAGACTAAATAAAGCTAAATATTTCTCAAAAGTGGATCTGAGTAAAGGATACTATCAGATTCCCGTAAAGCCTGAGGTTAGACCATACCTAGCTTTTAGTACCTCAGAAGGACACTATGAGTTTAATAGATTGCCATTTGGATTGAAGAATGCGCCTAGTGTCTTCTCTAGAATGATGAGAAAATTGTTGGATGTAAACATTTCGGAGGAACGTAATGAATCCCTGAGTTGCCTCTTTGATTGAGGATATTCCGAATGTTTCATACAGGATAATAAGAAGATTATGGGATCCACTACGAAAACTCTGCTATCACCAGGTATATGTTATCTCCTCATAACGTACATTTTGAGGGAAATATAATGTTCTCTGGACATGTCATTGCGCAGACTCAGAGAAGAGAAATGGTGAATACGGGTTGCGAAGCAGCATTAAGACAAGCACTCACACTTGCGGCTGTTCAGTAACATAACCGAAATATATTATTGGTTGTAGAAGTCTGAGGCAGATTTCATGAGTAGTGCCTACTCTGAATGGACCCAACTACATAAAACCATGATAGCACCACAGCAGAGTAAAGTCAAGTTGACTTACATTTATCTATGTGTATATATAGAATAAAGGACTGACATATAATGTCTGTTTTAAGAGGGGAGGTGTCGTGAAATATTCTAATCCACATATATAAATTATCAGGTAATATAAAGCCTAACAAATAAATTTAATAAAGAAAAGAGCAATGGTAAAATAACAGTGCTGTCACAAAGAATGTACTCGAAATCCCCCTTGTTTTCTGCTTCGTCGGCAAATTGTAACGCTTTCACGTTGATAGTAAAAGCCTACTGTATTATTACCCGCTTTCTTCAATGAAACGTGTGCTGTATTTCTTGGAAAAACATTGAGATACGCAAGCTGAACAATGACCTAATTTTAATATTTCATTCATTCCATTTTATACACGGCGTAACTAAAGACAGATGGACTAAAGGATAGAGAGAAGGGGAAAGAGAGGCATGCAAAAGCCGAACACGTGTCTGCTATTATAAACACGCAACAAGCGTAACGCGATACACAATTACTACTATCACGCGTGTAAGGCCACATGCACTAACTTTATTTCAAATCGACAGTGATAAAATTCACTACCCTTCCCAGAGTTAGGTTTTTAAATCCTGAAAAACTCTTATTAGGAAAGATGACAATAGATGGGTTTACGTTTGAAAACATTACAGTACCCAGACAGCACATCTTCGAAACAGGAGGTAGAAGAAATTGCATATTTTGAACGCAGCCACTTAGCTCTTTTAAATTTGTATATTTGGGTTCCTTAGGGCTTGCTGACAAAGAATATGTAAAACGTTACGCAAATAGTCCAGGAATTAATAAATTATAACCAAAATAAAATAGTGGGGGTGCCTGACAGCATGAAATCATTTCTGCTCATAAAATTTTTTTATAACGTGTTTGAAAAAACCTTACGTACGGAAATAGCCTACCATGTAAACTCCAAATTGATTGGAGCGCAACAAATATAAGACTAAACACGATTGGTCGGACTATAAATACTATCTTTGGTTGTTAGGGGAGACGTAGGAAGGTAAAATTTTTTCAAACACTTGTCGAAACGTGGCTCCATTGGCCAGACTCGCTGATATAATCACTTAGGAGCGTTAGTTCGAGACCACTAGTTCAAATAAGCTTGATAAAGCAACAGTGCGTTGAGCCAGCTCATATTTTTGCTAAATAAAAGCCTGGAACATAAGCAGATGGGAATTTGTGCCAGTATTTGTGCCAGAATTCATTGCTAGTCAACGTATCTGTGTTTATTTCCATGAATTGTGGTAAGCTTGAAACATTCAGTATCTTTTAATGAAAATTGAATGTGAATTGTTAATTTATGCCTGTATATATGTGTAGTTCAGTAGCAAACATGATGTAAAGCCTATAATGCTCCAGCCTGAACAGAAGGTGTCGGAGGAAAGTAAAACGGCATGGAATGGCCAAACAGTACACTGACACCTAGATGATTGACTAGAAAGAAATAATGCTGGAATTGCAGAGGCGTAGTAACCATTAAGGAGGAAATACTGGTATAAAGTATTTCAGATGAAGCTGACAGTTGGCCTAACGCTCTGAACTCAATGTTTGTGATGTATTGTGCTCAGTGTAGAACTAGAGTATCAATTAGTTATGAAGTAGAAGGTACATCCTTCTTGTTTTCAGGGACCGTGTGGTCTTGATGGTATTGAGCAGCACCTGGTCAGAGCTTTGCTGAATCCAGAGTCGGACAGCATACTCCTTGGTCCATTTAGCTATCAGTGAGGTGTCTCCAGAGCCCAGGGGAGAAATCGAGCAGAGGAGTCTTTTCCTGCCGCCATCACGCAAGATAAGCTGATGTGGCCAGCTGAGCTCAACATTATGTACCCCCATCTTTAAAATGACTTTGTAAAAATAACATTCAGAGGGGAAGTTATTTGTCTTAATATCAGGAACTGAGAACATCTCCAATACTAGTCCCAAAAGACAAACTATTGAAGTCATGATGACAAATACCAACAGAGCTTGAACAAAACAAAACCAGTATTACCTCATATTACTACTACACAACTGACACACATAGGATACTTTTAATAATATATGTCACTACAATATTCATATTGATAAATTCTGTACATATACTTGTAATTAAAATTGATTGTGATTCCTGGTTCCCTTTGTATTTGAATCAGGACACATATTCATTCATGACAGCAATGAATACATATTGTTATTTGAAAAATATATATATGTGGCAGCAAGTAAGGTTATCTATAATACACTACTCTTATTAGAGATAGATACCTTCACAGCTGATCTCAGTCAGTACACTAAGTCCCCTATAAATATTTATAACATCCCACTTCACCACAGACCTTTTGATTTGTTCTAGCTTACCGGTGAAAGCATTTTCCTTACAATGTTGTTCGTATTGTAATGAGCTCATCTCTTCTTCTAGCTCATTTTCATTCGTTTCCTTTAATCTCTCCAGCTCTACAGACAACAACTTTTCCTGATGCAACCTCATATTTTCTTCAGCTTGCATCTGAAGTTTCCTCTCCTCCATTTGCATTTGCTGTTGAATTTTTCTCTCTTCAGCCTCTAATTTCTGTTTCTCGGCCTCCATTTTTTGTTTTTCAATTTCCATTTGAAATTTTCTCTCTTCTGCCTGCATCTGCAATCTGCTATCTTCAGCCTCCATTTTCTGTTTTTCAATTTCCAATTGAAGTTTTCTCTCTTCTAACTTCTGAGCCTTGTCATATTCGGCAAGTGCAAATTCTCTTAATTTCTCCGTAGTCCATAAGACACACGGGCTTTCCCGCTTGTTCAAATAGAGAAGTAATCCAAACTAGGATCATCATTATGTCCTCCAATTTATTAATATATATGTCTCTTATGTAGAAGTATTACTGGAATAGTGGAGAAGAATCACTTTATCCCAATCTTCAGTGGGTGGCAAGTCCTTGTTTAGGAGAACATTGTGTATAAAACTACCTTTGCCAACTCACACAGCTAAGCTAATACAATATCTCAAGAAATTCAAATTTATTCCTTAATTATTTGTGTAATAATTCATATCAATATGAACCCCCCCCCCTTTGGGAAGTTTAATATTATAATTATTATCTAGTAGTGTGAGTTCATAGAATATTTCACCCTTGCACTAAATCCTATAATAGTCGTTAAAACAGTAAACGCCACGATAGAAAAATCTTGAATAACAGTTACTGCAGACGCATGGATACCAGAGAACAAAATGATATGTTGCATGATAATCAAGCTATGAACAATAAAGCAGAAATCTAAAACCAGAATTTTGCAAATGAGTGTGCAATGACACTGCGAATCAAAATGACAGAAATCAAGTAACAATACCATGTCATTAAATCATAAAAATCCCCCTTTGATTATAGAAATAAAAGACAGCCAGAAGAGTTAAGACACCCACAACACAAGTTAATCAATAAACTAAGGCACAGAGAAAATACTACGATGCTCAATAATGAAAACGTACTGATCACACACACTAAACAACATATCTAGTATATGCTAGAGAATCAGAGTTTACTGATCTGAACCTGCGGCTTGGTTTTTGTGTGTGTCATCTGAAACCGGAATGATGTGTACGTCTCAAACGGTTGAAGTGACTTGCCAAAACTATTAAGAACGCTAGGCGTATGCCCATGGGTAGAATTCCGGTTGGCTAAGCTCTGTGTTTCGCACTGATGACGGCACTGTAATAGGACGTTATGTTTGAGGTTTTTGAGCATGCCTAGCTGGCGTGAGGTTAGTGTGATTCGGCTTGTAACGATTAGTCCGTTGTCTGTCGATACGTAATGTAACGGATGTGACCGTAGAGAACCCTGCGGTAGAGCCAGTAGGGGGGGAAAGTTGTGGCGGGGGGCGGGGGTGGGATCAATTTTAACGTAAGTTTTCATCTTCTTTAATCAAACCCGCTATTATCCATCGTGTAACATAAGAATATGAATAAAGAATAAAAAATGCACGAATACCCGAGGAAGGGCTTGTTGTACATATACACAATAGTGGACACATTTTTTTACAAACACTAAAACCATTCACTAATCTCATATTCAATTAAAGAGAAGAACTCCTGTATCCTTAACCGCCAATATTCGCTATGTGGCATCAGGTTACATACATACATAACATCAAAATGCTAACACTAAAACGTTTGAATAGGCAACGGGATACTCCACTACGTCAAGTATTGATGTAATCTGTACAGTATGAGTCGTTTGACAATATAACCAATTCACAAGGAAGTGACTTGACACCAATTGCACTTTGGTCAACTTGTCTTGAATTGGCATCTTATTAGTTACTAGCTTGAAGTTTAATCGCAACTAGACTTGTCACACTGCATAAACACTGGTGTATCTATGGACATGCACATGTAAGCCAAAAAAAATCTATTGACTTAGTAGATATTTCTCATTACTTTCATTATCTAATATACAACCCGATATCACTGGAAAACCTTCACGTTCTGCTTACTGGTACATAATCTATATCAGTTCTTCACTAGTAACTATCTCTCTTCACACATATACAGCCTCAACACAGGCCCCAATCACATCTTTCTGTTTACGATAAAGTTTTTTCTCAACACGTCCTAGTGTACATCAAATAGATATTCATGTAAAAGTTGTATGGGTATGGAATAGAACAATTCGCACACCATCTACCCCATATTAAATTTTATATCTATAGTACATGACGTATGCTCCCTTTAGTGATCCTGAAAACACATGGTCTCAGGTATATCAGCCCACACAATGACTAGAGTTAGTCCAAAATCCATTAAAACAGGTAAGACTATTGGGGTTTATATTCAAAACAAGTTTATATATCTACGGGAAACAGGGAATCAGTCGCACAAAGTTACGCGGGACGTAAACCAGCACATTGTCACACATGGGGGGGGGAGTTGGTTTGATACAGTTCTCACTAGCAAATATTCCATGGAGACACATTATTGTATAGGCCTTCGGAGATCCAATATGTATAAACTTGTAGTGCATAATCCACGCGGTAATATATATGCATATATCAATCCAAGTCTTTACACGACACAGTACATAGTAATCAATAACCAAGGTAAGACTACTCAGGGATGAGAATTTAGATTAACAGTACAACTATATCTTATAAACGATGGTGATGGATGGCGGCCGGAATAACAAACCATGGACCTCTTCGAAAGGTCGATAAGAAGTAATCGTATCAAAAAAACTCTCCACCGGTTTGCTTACACCAGCAAACTCGCTATATAATACTGCTTGATAACAGGGGAAACTCCATCATAGGAAATATTGCAGCCAGTCAATATCATAATAATAAATGAGCCGTGTACGCAATATACCGATGGCCTCATAAACATCTCTTAAATATTACTATCAAGTAACAACTCTACCTTCACAAAAGAGATATTCACTGGGTACAGCACATTTCGAAGAACAATTGCTAACCACCAGACCAGGAACCACCTGCCAAGGAACGCAGCTGGGAGTCTCTGTAGACAGAAGTGGTATCATTACGGAGTCCAGTGCATTCGTGGAGCAGCTCAGTAGGACAAAACTCGGATTCGACATGCGGGCTTGTATCTCACTCCCACCGCGTGACCTATTAGACTCCACCGGTGAGTAATCTTGCTCAGCTCACAACAACGCTACCCACCCCCCCCTACGCCGCAGAAGGCCAACTCTCTATCACACATCAGGAACTTCGCACACTTTATACTTAGAGGCGTTTTAATCATATCACTAATACTCGCTTGATCTTAAACTTAATCTATAAAAAACTAACTACGGACTCACAATTCTAGTCTATAGGAGTCGTATGCAAACTTCGTTAATTACACATTACGGGAGTCACCACCAAATGTCATACTCTGTCTGAGTTCAGCTGATAGCCACAACTACGCTGCGGCGCACTTAGGAGCGCTGCGCAAACATACAGCTTGCGGTCTCTGACTTACGAGAGCACGTCAGGGGACGTGCGGTGTGTGCGGGGCACGAATGCGCGATTGGATAGAACCTGTTCAGGGCGAAAAAATTCAAGACTCCGTACATTCGAAATGTATGCTTTTAACAATAAACTAACCCTCCTTAATTAAAATAATAGAACTATAACCATTGTAGAGACCGCATAGTTCTGCGCTATTATTTACCTCAGGGGTGCTGTATTAAGAGCCAAGATGGGCACTTATAGTGCCTGATCTTGTGGTTGTAGTTGTGAACGGTCCAACCACTTCAACTAATAGGGCAAAATCAATTCTCTTTATTCTACTCTAAAAACAATGTTCCACCACACCTGTGCAATGGTGATGGTCATGTACTATATATTACTCTTTTATAGACTCTATTGAGTCGAAATAGTTAGTTTTGTTATCAATGTCTTTATGGATCTCTACAACTCACTCATTGCCCTATTACACACTAATAGGATCTGAGGAGTAAAAAACCCGTATCATAAGACGGGATACAATTTCTAGCGAGGAAATTTAAATCGGAAAAGCACCACAGAGAAACCTAACGGCAATTTTAATTTAATTGTTTATTCAATAATAGTATTAACTAGTGTTAAATTATATTCGTGTTTGAAAGACCAAGATGTTTCGGTGGCAATATACCACGGTACACGACGTTTACAGATACGTAGCAGAAGCTTGTTAGTGACAGGGAGGATCCAGTTAGAATAATTGTGGGTAGTGACATAGAGATGTATTACAGGCAGTAGAAATCTAAATATTTTTGTGCACACCGTCATTATCCTGGTAGTGTTTTTGAAGCACAGAACTAGACACGTGCATTGTAAGAATGTTGGGCATTTTCTTCAGAAATAAGTGTTACTACTGTTCGGTAGAGGCAATTGTATCGTATAAGGGAGTAACATTACAATTACATGTCGATAGTGTCCACAGACACCACAGCAGTATGTCATCATCAACCATAAGTCACTTCAATCCGACAGAATAAACTGGTCGTTATTGTAATGTATATTAAATTATATTGGTTTTATTTAATGTTTATTAAGTAAAAATGTTTTAATTTTTAGGTAAAGTTTATATAACGGTAAACTCATATAATTAATCCTCTGAATTTATCTTATAACGTACCGAGAGGGCTGTAACATAACCAGATTATAACACTATTTTACTTGTGAATATCTCAATTTTCTTTGTTTTTCATTCATTTCATAGAGTATTAATTAGTTCGAATAAAAACGGTTTGTTATAGGAGAACTGTTATGTATGCGATTGCAAAGTGCAACCATTTTCTTTTTGTACATAAATCTATGCATATTTTAACATTTTTGTTAACTTATGCACGGGCCCCCAAGATCTCCGGGCCCCCTAGGCTTCAGCCTACTTAGCCTAATAGATAATCCAGTCCTGATTCTACTGGCATGAATATCATGCGTCGACTGCAGGCTACATCAACAAATGGGCTCTCACCGCGGCCCAATGATGTATTCACGTTGCATAACAACCAACGTGCGTCCTTTACAGTTGTAATGCATTTTGCTGCACATGACTAAATAATACGGACAGTGGTCCATTTCACGCAACAGAATGCTATTTACATTACTTCCATACACTATTACTTCCTGGTGTGATAGAAGTAACTATAAAAAATTACATCATTTTATTACCTCATTCCAGTTATCTCAGTTCATATTTTTCATCCTCGCTTTATTAGCGCGGAAACGTTTTCCATGCTAGTTACCCACTGCAGTAACCTCTCTATGATGTTAGTCAATACTAATTTGTGGAAAGCGAATCTAAGGAACAAAACAACATTTAAAAGGAGCTGCAGAAACACGGGGTTTAACAGGGAATATATGCTGAAATATAACAATGGAAGTAGCAAAAATGGAGTCAACAACGAAGATGCACACGGAATAGGCCAAATGAAATGCGCATTGGTGCAGCCAAGGGTCAGCAGGGGTTACGGGAAAGGTCTCTAGGGGTTCCGCTAGAGCAGATTGCTACGTCTTTTTCTTCTTTTTTTTACTTTTATTCATAGCGGAACAGCATTGGTGTGTTGCTATACTTTTATTCATATTGTTGTCTCCTATCATTTTTAGTAGCTTTACTATTCAACATTTTAAATAAATTTTCACGTGTAATTAACATTAATTAAAATAAATTGACATTTATTTAAATTAAATCTAACGAACCTACCTTACAAAAATTAAATCCGATTTTTTGTTTACAAGTCTGTTATAAGAATTTTAAGCCTACTTGAACAAGATTTCTTTTTAAATGTAGGGAATTGAAAAAAAGGGAAACAAAATATAAGTGTCTTCTACCTGTACTACTAACTTTCTCCAATTATTATGTGTAGTACCCTGGGGTCTCTTATTAAACAAAAAAATAACAAGACTACTGTACCCCCAGGCATGTCGTACAAAGCAACTATTATGAGGTTTTGCATTCAGCGGGAACCTCATCATTTAAAACAAATGGCTGAAAAAACCACAACTGCAAGAACATGTGAATGTTTTGTGCAGGCTTCCAACAAGAGGGTCAGTGGTGGCTTTATGCCACCAGAAAAGAAACATGATTATGACACTAGTTTCAAGACCTGTAGATGGAAGTGTTCCTTCTTAATTTGCATCATTGATTTCTTCTGACATGTTCTATTCTGATCCATGATATTCCGACTCTCGACGCGTATACAAATATTCCTATATTCGAAGTCTTTTTTTTTTTATTTTGTTCCACTTGTCCATTTGTCCGAGATGACACTTCAATAGTGTCAGTGCAAAACACACAGTATTAACAAACATTTGGATCATCGTAAAGTACATACGAAGTTTACCCTATAGAAACAATTTACCTTGTAGATGATCTTTTACCTAGCAAATGTTAACTCGAACCAAATTCTTGTTTCATCTTAAAAAGAGAAAAAAAAAATTACTACGTGCCTTGTACCTTATTCGATTAAGCAATAATTTATGCACATATATCTTAAATGTATATATGTAAATTACGGCTGGATACTTAAATACGCTATACACTAATTATGAATGAAATGCAAATGTGTATAGAGACAAGCGACACCACGTGACACTAGATGCGAACTGTTTCAATTTATTTACGAACCATGACTTAATCTTATCGGCAGATAGGACGCGTGACACTGTAAGGAGAACGCCTGATATATACATTAGAAATTAAGACACTGAACTCAATTTAAATAATTAATTAGATGCATGTGAAACAGTAGCGTGGAACTGCTTTTAAAATCCGGTTTCTGAAAACGCCTCTTACATGGTAGTCGTAGACTCAACTGAAGCTACATATTGGGTTAAATAATAATAATAATAGCCCCTTCAGTCATAACTGACTGTGGGAATGCGCCCCTTAGGTGACAGCCCTCAGCTGCTTATTTTCTTGGTGTTCTTTCGACGTTTTCTTCTCTCTTCTGCTTGTTGTGTGAGCTTCTTTTCGCCCAAACTGAGGTGGCGCCGCAGATAGCATCACCACTTTGTGCGATCGGCAGCTTTTTCCTCCCAGGTTGCTGGATTTATGTCCAGTGCCCTCATGTCTCTCTTGCACACATCTTTGAATCTCAGCTGCGGTCGCCCAACTGTTCTTTTGCCATCTGCCAGTTGTCCATAGAAGATTTCTTTCGGGATGCGACCATCTTCCATGCGGTGGACATGGCCAAGCCAGCGAACTCTGCGCTGTCTAAGCAGTGTATACATGTCGTCGCCTTATAACTGCTTTATTCCATCTCCACTTCAGCTGGTATTGAGAAAAATACGTTCAAAATTGTTGGGTTCTGCATGAAAAGAAGGATATATCACATTAATATGAAATTGTGCATGATGACTCAAACTTCTGACTGTAAGATAGTGTCTAGGATGATAGATTAAACTATAAGATGTCGATTTATGATCTCGGGTCAATTTTGGCCAAAAGTGGAGATGGAATAAAGCAGTACTAAGGCGACGATTTGTCACTTTATCTGTCCACGAGATGCCGAGGATGTGGCGTAGACACCGTAGATGGAATGGTATTGAGCCTTCTTTCTTTCTTAGCATAGGTTGTCCATGTCTCGCTAAGTGTGCTGGTGACGCATGCATTATATACCGCAGCTTTGGTCTTCATTGTGAGTGTGGAGTTTCCCCAAACACGCGATGTGAGGCAGCAAAGGTAGCTGCAGCTTTGCCAATGCGGCTGTCAATTTCTGTGTCCAGAATGAGTTTTTCATTGATGGTGTCGCGAGAGGTTCAGATGTTATTAAAATAAAGGCTATCTTGGACAAATAGATGTATTAGATAATACCAGGATAGTGCCAGATAAGAGACTGGTCTTAAAAGAAATACCCCCTTCTCTGAAAAGAGTAAGGGTGTATCGACATCAAAGTGGGGTCAAGCTATGTAAATCTACAGGAATGATGATAGTGTTGGGTCCTGAAGATCTATCTGCTACCTCTCCAGATCCCACAATGAGTAATGTTTATATATTTGTTTGTGTGGCTAATTATCTAGGGGTAAATTAAATTAGTTATACGTAATAACTATCAAACAGAACATTAACTTAATTACAATAATTAAGTAAGACTGAATGAAAGTATTTACAATTTATTGTTCCTAAACCTGTTTTCTTCTGGTTAGGAAAACTTAAAATCAGTTTAAAAGGTATTTACAAAAGGAAATAAATAATATGGAATGTTCTCCATAAAAAGGCAAAAAATATGCTTTTATATTTATTTATGTATGTAATTAAAGTTCATTCACTAGCTCACAATCGTGATATCAACGTCCCTGGCTGGCAACGTAATAGGAGTTGAATATGGTCCTCTGTGAATCATCATGTTATAATGTTGCATTCTATAATCAGTCTGTATTATAATAGTTTTACTTTGAGTCTTTAATACTTTTATTTTCTTTATTCTAGTTCTTTTTAGTATTACTGGATCATCTGAACAGTGGATCTATGTGTCCACTTAACTTAATTGTAGTATGAGACACCTCCAATCCTGGCTGGGTTCGCACAGAATATGAACTCCAGGCTGGGATATGTAGCTTTCGTTCCAGTTTTAGGATGAACAGTTCACCACCATGATTCCTCTCAAGTGGATGTCTCATGAACCTGCAATATTACCAGGACAAATCCTGGAATGAAAAGACATTCGCAAAACTTGTAGGGTCCCTTAGTTTTCCCCTACATACAGACAACATCACGTACAAACATTAAATCAGTCACAAGACAGTTACCTCAATACCTCACAGCCAGTTCAATTTGATTACTCATTTCCTTAATACGTAGTATGTTAGATCCATTCGTCCATGATTGTCTTCCATACAATAATCAGGTTAAGTACAAAATAGTAAGTAACATCTTGATTACATCATATTAATATATCCTGTCATCCTATCTTATGTTCTTGAACAGTGTGTCGTTCCAGAAGGAAATATTCATTCAAATACCCTAATAGACTTACAGTCGTACTTGTGCCATAATTTTGCAAATATTCGACACTGTTTCCATTTCTGGCCTGTCGTCTTTAAAACTACACACGTTTGTAAGGAAATCCGTTACACATTTGGCCTATTTTTTTCCTTCTAACACATCAACGAACACATAAGTGGATAACGACAGGCAAACAACATGAATATATACAAATATTTTTATATATCGCTTACCCTCAGGTAAAATACATCAGCTGAAACTGGCTTTCAATGGTTTCTCTAGGTCTGCTTTAGGTACAGGCGGCAAAATATTTGACAGTTTATATTTGCGCTCTCTCTAGTACCGCTCATGATTTAAAATTGTTAGTGGCCAGAATCCGCCCAAGTTCAAGGCCTTATATAACGCCGTGTTCGACCAATCGAGACACAGTCAAAACTGGCGTTAAGAATTTTCACTATGCTCGTTTTTCAGCCCTACCGTATAATGTGTCTAAGTTTAAATATTTATTATTTTACTTATTTTTGGGCCGATTTCAATTATTAAAAGCTCTAATAAAACTGGGAATTGATCTTTATCGTTCTAGCTAATAATATTTTAGTTAGCCCAGTGCATTTAGATCTGTGCATGCTTTAACTAACTAAATTGGGGATTACCCTGAAGTAAAATTATCATTAAAACTGATTTTTCTAGTACAATAAAATTTTATTATGAGGAAGTCTTTACACTAACCTCTTAAGTAATATCCCCGCTATAATGTGAGCTATTCCTTTCTGTTTACATATCTTTAGTTTTTAAGAAATAAAATATCTTCGTTCTGTCAAATACACAAAATAGGCCCTATTATCAAGCATAAAAAGGTGTCCTATACATAAGAGAAAAAGGAGCGATTCTGTTGGTTGTTATAATTGTACTGTTTATCTTCGATATTTTTGAGCGGTAAATTTGACGTGTTGTAATACAGACCAAAATACGACAGATGGTAGACCCCAGGTTTATGAAGTGGTGCACCACTGCCAATTCATAGTTATCGATAGTGATAACTGATGCAGCACCCACATCCTGACTCAGCACATTTGTTTTCTGTAGACTTATTGTGAGGCTAAAGTTCTTGCATTCTTGGGTGAAGCGATTCATCAAGCTCTGAAACTCCTGTTGGCTTTGAGTAACGACTGCAGCGTCATCAGCGAATAACAAGTCTCTTATTGGTTAAAGAAGACTAAAAATTGCATTCTTTTCTTTCCATTGTTACCATCAATCGTCAGATCTGACGAGAGAAAGATGGAGTATTTTGGAGTTGATTTGCCATTATGATACAAACCTCAGAAATGAGGTATCTGAGAAAGGTGGTTGAAGTAATAAGAAGAAACATGGTCCGCAACCAGACGATACGTCAAGGCCTAAAAACCCAAAGTAGAACAGTCCCAACTACGATGGTTTGGCCATGTCTGCAGAATGGAAGAAGATCGACTGCCACGACAGGTGTGAGAGGCTAAGAGCCAAGGATCCAGATCTCCAGGACGACCCAGAGTCCGCTGGGGGGACAACATTAGACAATCTCTGAATGACCGAGGACTAGATTGGAACCAGGTCAGGAGGAAGACAGCCGATAGGATAGTATAGCGCTCTCTCTTCCAAACCTCTACACCTCACGGTAGAAGAACGACTAAATTAGTAAGTAAGATTTTCCATTATGATCCATTTACCCGAGAACATTCTTATAAAGTGATGGAAGTTTATACTGAACATAACAGAATGCAGGTTTCGTTACCTGTCTCCTATAAGTCAGAACGACCTTCGACAATTCTGCGTCAATATCAGGTAAGAAATGATACTTTATAGAAAAAGAAACATGGCAGAACACTACACTGTGCTAATCGACGCCTCTCAAGATCCCTCTCATGTTAACAGACTGTCATTGTTTTACGCCACGTTCAAATAAGTTTAGAGCATTAATGAAAGACTTTTAAATTTAAAAAAAAAAAGGTTATATAAATGCAGAACGTATTGAAGTCATCATCACATTGATGAGGCGAGGGGTATGATAACCTAAGCGAAATGAGCGACACACATTAATGTCTTTAAGCTCTTGTTTTTGAAAACAAAAATACTCACTCTTCGCATGTCACAGCTAAAATTAAGAACAAATAGTAACAATCACATTTTAAAAGAACAAGAAACTGGCGTGGATTTAAATTCTCGGCAACATTGCTATAACGCAAGGGCAACAACTGCTTGGAATTTATAGTCACTTTTCTCGGTAAGCATTTGTCTTCTCGCGTTGGTATCGAATGCAGTTAAGTTTGAGCTGTGGTCGTTTTGCGCTGGACTGCGCATGACTTGTCTTGCTTCTTTGTCGATCGGTTTCCGCCCACCACTAGTGGGAGTGAGCGATTTGGAATGGCGAAAGAGATGCCTCGTTGAAGAGGGGATCTCCGCTATTTTTGTTCTGTCAGGGATGTGTAGTCCTCTTAATGGATATTTCGTTTATTCGAGATAATACCTCTAGTGTTTCCCACATGTCGGGAGGCGTGATATTTCTGTGTATTTCATGAAAGCAAGGTAATTGACTCTTTCATTAACTCTATTGATTTTGGGTCGTGAGCGATTTCGATTCATAGCCTGTCTGCGAAAGTCGTCGTCACGAGATGTTTTCCTAGCTCACATGTCGCTGCATTGTACTGCATCGGTTGATGCATGTACCAAGGACCATTACTTGCTACTTTGTTAAATGAACTAGGTTTAGAAAACCTTTATTATCTAGAGGGTATTTTTGAGGACATTATTTATACTTCGGCAGACGTGTCTGTCTTGCTGAAGTCAAACTAAGGAGAGTGAACTGATCTCATACATCTGGTTATCTCCTGGCTGTTATAGAAAAAGGATGGAGTTTTCCACCTGACTACATTTACAGCACTTTGAAATATAACATGCATCTGACTCATCATTGTAATGCTGTCTACCGTTTATTGCTGTATTGAATGTTGCTGTGATAATGACTGTTTGATGTGCCTACACATTTGCGTAACCATTTTGTCACTGTGGCGTCCACAATAAATAATGAAGAAAAAACGTCAACGGCTGTTTCAAGACTCATTGACTTTATACGTCGTGAGTTTACTGACGTCCTATGTGGATTGCCCTGTTATTGTTGCATGAACATTGTTTTGACTGAACACATCTACACACTACACAAAACCAGACATGCGGATGCCATCCATCATCATATGGCATCACGCATCATTTGGTGGCCATAAGCTGGTTTGATTCTGGTACCAGCAAACACGGGGTCCCTTACCCACTTCATTTTCAACAAGAATTCATCAGCATCCTTCAAGAAATTAACATTCTTCAATACAGTCCACATCTTCAAAATTTTCAAAGTACTCGGCGTTGCCCGGTAAAAGTCAAATTTCAATTTTTTGACGGAAACAAGAATTTGACAGTACCCGGCGTTGTTACATGTTGCCGGATAACTCGGACTGCTGTTATCTTTTACGCAAGTCAAGCAAGTTGCTGCTGTCAAGGTTCCAGTGCTGTCGTTTTTTTGAGAAGGTCAAGTGCCGGTTGAAACGGGTTGTTTTCTGAAGAAGGCCAAGTACCGATTTCCATCAACTTACTTTTGGATTAGAAGGTCAAGTGCCGAAACAACTCAACACACAGTATGTCAGAAGCTCTTGTACCATCGTGTTAGCAGTGGAAGCAGTTCAGATGTGCCATCATCGTTGGAGCTTCGCTCTTTAGGACGTTGATTGACATCCGTTTTTCTGCTGTTCTACGATTGGAAGCCTATAAGTTAAGTGGCCTGTTTGTATGTAAACTGTGCCCTTATACTTCTGCTGAGTCTTCTGTGTATCATCTCATTCTATATGTTTTATGTTTATATGTTATTTGTATATTTATATGTTTATATTTCAGCGGGTTCTCGGTTGGGTGGTGTCTCCGTTAGATTATGCCACGTCATAGAGGTCGTCTATTGTGAGCGTTTTCTGTAAGGTTTGCAAATTTCCAATACTGGAATTTGCTAAGCGACTTCTGTTGCTATTTATGTTAGCTGTGATGACATGTTTTAATATTGTTTTCGTTATTATTTCGCATTCTTTAGTTTTGTTTTGATTTGTTTGTGTTTGTTAGCCTACTCTTGTCTATAATTTAGTTTCATACAACATTTTTGTTTATACACTGTGGTGTCATGTATTTTGTTTAATTCTATCGCAGATATCGTCACATTTTTTGTGATATTTCATTAATTTCTGCTTTATTTTTAGTTGATTTCTGCGAAAGTTTTTGTATTGTTGCTGATCTTTGTTATTGTTTACATTGTTATTGTTTACATTGTTTGTATTGTTTACATTTTCAATGTTTACATTCTGCATGTGTTTACATAGTCATTGTTTACAGTTATAGTAATTAGTTAATGGGCTATGCTAATGCACTGTTACTACTATACTGATGATAAATGAATGATGAATAGTGTCGTGCACTATTGAATGAGAAGTGCACTTATGATCAAGAATTGAGTGCTGATATTTCATATACAAGTTCTTTGATTGGAGACTTGTTTCCCACAGAGACTGGGATAATATAAGGTGATGTGAATATACAAGTGCTTAATTAAGACTTGTTACACTTAGGTTTTGAAATAAATTAGTTAATTATTTCAGGTTTTGGACTCATATGTTAGACAACATGTCTACATTTGAGCACTTTATTGAGCAGGGTAAATTGCTTGGGAAGACTGGTGATAAGTTAGAAGAATTTGCAACTGCTCGATATGATAAAGCAATGGAAGCTGAACAAAAGAAACTGCAGATGCAGGTGGATGAAAAAAGATTCCAAATGGAAATGGAAAAACAAAAAAGGGAATCAGAAGCTGAGGAGAGAAAACTCCAGCTACAGCTAGAAGCTGAAGCTGAAAGACTTCAAAAAGAGGCTGAGAATAAAAGACTTGAAAAAGAGGCTGAGAATAAAAGACTTGAAAAAGAGGCTGAGAATAAAAGACTTGAAAAAGAGGCTGAAAATAAAAGACTTGAAAAAAGAAGCTGAAAATGAAAGACTTCAAAAAGAGGCTCAGGCTGAGGAAAGAAGATTACAGAGAGAGTCTGATGAGAGGAAAGAGAAAGCAAAAATGGAACATGAAGAAAAGGTCTTAGCTTTAGAGTTGGAAAAATTGAAATTGACAAGCATGAGTAATGGTAATGATTCAAACAAGGGTGCATCTTCTGGTAAGGCTAATAATGATACTTTTAAGATTAAGTTACCAACATTTAGTCCTTCCAGTGATGACATCAACCACACCACACACAGGGCCACTTTGTAAACAACCACCAGCTTAACGAACACGGCTACCACAATTTAAAACACCTGACAAACACACATTCTCCATTGCAACATACCACCACACATGGGTTACACAACACACACAAACTTACAGGACCACACACACACATGACACACACAACCTGTCCAATGAGTCTACCTTGCACCATGAACACCTAACACAACAACACACACACATTTCTGTTGCCACGTAACACCAACCGACACACATGGGAAACCACAGGTGGAACACAAGGTTTACCCACACGGCACACCACACACAGATCACACAACATTTTGATAGAAACACACATTTCACAAAAACACAAATTCACACCATTCTTTCTTCGAAGAATTGGAGACAACTGATAGTACACACACACTAATAAATTACCACATTTTTCACACACACATGGTACACAGGTTATTCCTGCCACACCTGTCAGAACCAAACACACGCAATCAATGTGAACATCCACACAAAACAACACCACACACACAACAACACACTCACATAAACACACTGACACACAGGTAAAACAGTCACACCACACACACACACACACACACACACACACACAACCACATGTTGTTGAAATAAAACACTTTGGCACACCACCCACACAAACATGTCCACCATGAAGTACTTTATTCGAACCGGTACAAACACATTGAGTTTTGCGCACCCACATCCCCGCTCACGCGCTGTTGCGCACACAGGGTTCTTTAATTCTACTTCAGGGACTTGTTTAATGAAACTCCGTCCCTCACACTTTTTCGATTCCGGATGCACCACTATTGGTGTTAGACAATCGCTTGTATCCATCTTGTGCTACATAGGGTTATATCACATATATATATATATATCCTATATGGTAATATTATATATATTACTGGAGAATATATGCTTATATCTTATATATATATATTTATTTTATATATATATACCCCATATATGCTATTATATATACAATATACATATATATTATAGCTCTACAAAACATATACTTATATAGTGGAAAATAGTTGATAGCCAATATATATATATGATTATATACCTATTTATATATATATGCAATATATATTATTATTAATATATCGTTCTTTATATATGATCCGATATATATATATATATATATACGTATGGACAATATTATATCGGGCATATTATATATAGTTATGAGAGTCCAGATATTTATATATATGACTATTATATACTTTTTTGCCCGTACAAAACAGAGCAATTGCCTTTTGTCGCACATTCTGTTAATACCAAATGAAATAAAGGAGTCCCAAATCTAAAAAAATCCTGCTGCTGACAATTCCTATTCGGCCCGTTTCACAAAACCTACGATTAAGATTTTAAGGTCAACATATGTAGGGCAATTATGCTTTTGATATGTCAACGTTACAGGTAAAGCAAATCTACACAGATATTCGCTGAATGCTCTTTGGTTGATACTCGCTTTGTGATCCCCAGAGAAAATATTGTCCAGAACCATGGTGCAATCAACACACTAGGATGAACATGAGATCTCGTAAGAGTACATATTGAACGATCTCTAGTAGTATCCTGCACGGGATGGGTGTAGGGGGGCGCCTTTGCTTTGACAGAGCTGCTCGATTGGGACAACCCGCGTCCACTCTTGAAAAATTCCCCTAGGGCGAACTGTCTGGACCACAGCTTAAATCTTTATTAAGGTCTAACAGAATATTGTTATGATTCCATCCTCGTGATATACATTTTACCTGGGAATAGTGTAAGAGAAAGCTTTCATATCATGTTCAAAGTAGTTTGGCTAACAAGAATAGATGTCTCACGACAACTTGTCCAGGTGACAAAGCATTCGTCCTACAGTAGGAATAAAAATTCATGGAAAGCTGTCAATAGTTGATGGTTGATTTCGAAGAGAAGCATAAAAGTTTAAACATGGCTTTGAATTTCACGAATCTAAGCTGTCATGATGCTCCTATTATTGTCCCAACCCCTTCTGTGAGGTTGAGGAATATATCTCTGATGTCAACCTTCCCCTTCCAGTATCCATTACAGCGCCACGCTGAATCTTTGGGGTTTCTGTCCTAATCCTTTGCTGGGGACGAACAATATGGTCGATGTTTACAAAAACATTTCAGGATGTTATTCACTGACCATTCCTGTAACACCGAAATTTTTTTTTTTTTGTCATAGAACATGACATAATTCTTACCGACAATAATCCAATTAGGGTTAGGCCGTATCCTATTCCTATACACTTTAGTCGCAAGTGGAAAAGGAATTGGATGAAATGATTCAATTAAATTTTGAACCATCGAACTTCCTCCCTATTCTTTCTTACCATGGTTATTGTCCGGAAGGAAGGATAAGGTAACTAACAATTTGTGTTGATTATCGCAAATTGAATCAGGTCACAAAGTTCGACGCTGAACCGATGCCTTTGTTAGAAGATCTACTGATTAGACTTTCTAATTCTAGATTCTTCACTAAACTTGACTTGTCTAAAGGTTATGGGCAAGTGCCTTTAGCAGAGCATGCCAAACCTCTTACTGCTTTTTCTACACCTAGGGGTCTATTTCAATGGGATGTTATGCCTTTTGGTCTCATGAACGCCCCTGCCACTTTCGTTCGCATGATGCGTCGAATTCTGTCACATCGTTCGGATGTCATCGCATACTTAGATGACATCTGTCTCTTCAGTGATACCTGGGAAGATCACTATTTAGGGTTATATGACTTACTGTCCACTCTACGTGAGAATAATTTGACACCAAAACCTTCTAAAGCTTTTGTTGGTTTTGGTGAAATCTCTTTCCTGGGTCATCGTGTTTGTCTCTTGAAGGACAGAAGACCCACATTACATCCAAAAAATATGAACATCTCTTGTTCCTAAAACGGCATTTAGGAGTCTCTTAGGTTTAATTCAATTTTATGGGAGATTTATTCCAATTTTATCTTCGAATCATGGGCATAGTCAAGATTGTTGAAGAAAGGTTCGCCTAATCTGGTCCGTTGGTCTGAAGAATGCCAATCTTCACTAGACCAAATCAAGAATATATTTTCTTCTCCTCCCATCTTAAGATTACCTACTCTTGATCGGACTTTTGTTCTTCGGAGTGATGCTTCATCCACTGGGATTGGAGCAGCACTGATGCAAGAATATGCAAATACTCTGCATCCTGTTATGTACATTTCTAGAAAACTAAATGCGGCAGAGAGGAACTTTTCGGTTTTAGACCGTGAGTTGTTAGCGATGGTTTGGTCAATTCTAAAGCTACAAAGATTCCTCCTGGGCGCACATTTCATTCTAGAGACTGATCAGAAAGCTCTTACAGCTATTCAGACTAAGAATTTGAAGAGTTCGAGATCCACTCGATATGCTATAGCTCTTCAACCTTTTCACTTCACGGTACGAGCTATCCGTGGTGCGGAGAATGTGATGGCTGACATTTTGTCTAGATGCCCACATGACTCCAACTAATACTTCTGTCCTATATTTCCATATATTACAGAGTCATAACACACCTATATTTCTACAATAGATTAGCACATCTGTACTTACTCT
Organism: Oreohelix idahoensis; assembly: GCA_024509875.1. Taxonomy (NCBI): domain Eukaryota; kingdom Metazoa; phylum Mollusca; class Gastropoda; order Stylommatophora; family Oreohelicidae; genus Oreohelix; species Oreohelix idahoensis. The sequence goes on from JAMPIV010022916.1 coordinate 958,789, forward strand.
ATATGTACACACTATCGTGCTTTGTTGTCATCATCTTCTGTTCGTTTTTTAAGATGATAGAGGAGGACTGAGTAGTTAATATAAGGGCCGTTAGTTTACTAAACAGCCACAATTATTAATAATGTATTGTACCTTATGAAGCATATTCGTTATTAATTAGCATTATATTGCTTGTACTTTCTCAGAATGTCATTGTTGAGCTGAGGACTTACCTTACGAGTTCTAGGAAATGCTCGTACTTACTACCCTCGGAATACCAAGCCATTGACTGGATCGTCCATGTAGTTTTTTACCCCTATGTACTTATGTCATCACATGTCAAAGAATGGACTCCGTTCTAAATTTTCCTATCAGATTTGTACATCCATTTTTAAAGACAATATTAGAGTATGCTGTTTAATGATGATTATAGTAACTTGCATACGTATATTGTGTTTACATGCTAACGTGTGTGTGTTGGTGACACCTCCCCGATGTGAATATTTTTTGAGACATATTTATTTTTCTGTTGAGGTATATCCTCACCAGACACTCTATAATTAGCCTATTGTTTGGCTATATAGTTTTATGTATCAGCGTCATAATGGAGTTTTGAGCCGCTTATCGCTTGCTCTTGATATTGAAAAAAAAATATGTTCCACATTTTTTTTTATCGGAGGTTAAGGGGTGATATGGTTCGTGATAAATGTCTCGATGCAACATCGTCCACTTTTACTTCAAGTTATCTGATTTTTATAGGGCAACAACTGCTTGGGAATTGTGTATAGCCACTTTTCTCGGTAAGCATTTGTCTTCTCGCGTTGGTATCGAATGCAGTTAAGTTTGAGCTGTGGTACGTTTTGCGCTGGACTGGCGCCATGACTTGTCAGCTTCTTTGTTCGGTTTCCGCCCACCACTAGTGGAGTGAGCGATTTGGAATGGCGAAAGAGATGCCTCGTTCAAGAGGGGATCTCCGCTATTTTTTGTTCTGTCAGGGATGTGTAGTCCTCTTAATGGATATTTCGTTTATTCGAGATAATACCTCTAGTGTTTCCCACATGTCGGGAGGCGTGATATTTCTGTGTATTTCATGAAAGCAAGGTAAATGACTCTTTCATTAACTCTATTGATTTTTGGTTCGGGTGAAAATGTATTCATAGCCTGTCTACGAAAGTCGTTACTAGATGGTTTTTCCTAGGCTCACATGTCCCCGCTAAGCAGTTGTACTGGCAATTGGTTTGTTACCAAAGGATAACAGCTACTTTGTTTTGAAGTACAGGTATGGGAAAACTTTATTGACTAAGGATAATTGTCTGAGGCAAACGTGTCTGTCTTTGCTTTAAGGAGAGTGAACAGAATCTCAAACATCTGGTTATCCTCTGGCTGTTTATAGAAAAAGGTGGAGTTTTCTTACTACATGAGTGCACCGTGAAAATATAACATGCCAATCTGACTCATCATTTAATGAGTGCAAGTTTTTTATTGCTGTGAATGTTGCTGGGGATAATGACTCTTGATGTCTAATCATTTAGTAATCCATTTTGGTCACGTGGCGTCCCACAGTGAAATAATGAAGAAAAACTTTCAATGTTTTCAAGACTCATTGACTTTATACGTGGGGATTTACTGACGTCCTATTGGATTGCCCAGTTATTTTTGCATCTTGATTTGACTATGCTTTTGTCAAACGTTACAGTAAACATCACTTGCAGAAATGACTGTGTGATCCAACTCAATAGGATGAAATTGAGTCTCGTAAGAGTACATATATTATTGCACGGGATGGTGTAGGGGGGCGCCTTGATGAGCGCTCGAACCACCTTGAAAAATTCCTAGGGCCAATTCTGGACACAGCTTAAATCTCTATGAAGTATAACAGCTGTTTGATTCCATACGTGATAACTTTACCTGGAATAGCTGAGAAAGTTCATATCATGTTCAGCTGTAGGCAACACTGACATGACATTCTTACAAAATAAAAATTCAGCTGAAGTTGATGGTGAATTTAAAGAGAAGCAAGTTTAACAACTGACATCATCTAAGCTGTCATGAACTTATTATTGTCCCACCCCTTCTGTGAGGTAATATATTTTTGCTCGTATTTCTAAGCCGCCAGCTGAAGGGGGTTCAGCGACTATTATTCTAATAGCTCTATCTGGTTCTGTAAAAAAAAGGTAAAGGTAGTCCCATAGCAGATAATGCCGTAGGGGAGTGATGTGTTAGAGACTTCACTATACTAGGTCCTGCATCGAATGGTTGGGTGACCAGTTCCCTTCCTCGCTGTCTTTTCCTACCCTAACTCAAGTGCAAAGCCAGGTACTCATTTACAGCTTGGTGGACTGAAGCAAGTAGATACTGTGAATGGAACCCGGTACCTTTGCCATGAGATACCAGCGCTCTAACGACTCTGTCAATCGGACGCTCATCTGGCTATGTATTTAGCACAATATGAGTCATACGGTTGCAGGCATACAATTCAGTCATTAGTGATTAATCCAACTATAGACTTATAGTTACAGATAAACAAGTTTAATAATCACTTATAGTTTAACAAAGTAAAATAAATAAAGTTGTTTATTTTAAAAAAAAGCGATGATATTTATCATCATCGGATGATTTTTAACTGTGGTGGAAAGTATGAAAGATTGTGAAATATTCGTTGGTTGCGTTGTTATAGTACTTAGCTCCCGGTGTGGGGTCGGTTGACGTCTGCTTCAGCCGCTGTTGGTTTCCACAGGTGCCTTGGACTGTACTTCTCTGCAATAGTCAAGTCTGGTGGCTACAGCACGTCACGTGCATGAAGGCTGACATAAATACAAAAGTTGTCAAGCGTTTTCAACACCCGCCTGCTGGCAACTGTACTACAAACTAAAAGGAAACAAATGTCTCTGCTAAGTATTGCGTTTCCTGACATAGTCCTCAGGCAGTCTCATCTTCCGCATAAATTTGACCCTCCCTGAGCGTTTTTTTAAACCCCATTGAGTCGGATGAAATTGCTTTAGGTCAGCGGAAGACGACAATTGGAACATATATATATATATATATATGTATATATATATGTATGTATATATATATATATATATATATATATATATATATATATATATATATATATATATATATATATGTATATATATATATATATATATATATATATGAAATTTACTAAAGCGCTTGTATAATAAATATGTACCCCATGATATCATCATCCACTACTTACTCTTTATAGGGCCTGGGGCCACCTCTGCTGTTGATTGCAGGGGTGGTTCATGTGTCAGGTTATTTGCAGTGATGAGATAGCCAGCCTCATATACCCTGTACATACATAAGCAATTTATACATTCCAAAATTAAAATATAAAATGATAAAATGTACATATTACAATTTACTGAGTTTTTTGTTGTTGTTTGTTTGTTTGTTCGAGTACAGACTTTTTTGCACAGGAAACGTCCGAATATTGTCGGGCAACTGTTTAAGATGCCGTACCTTTCAGGTGTGTTAAGTTTCTAACTGAGTGCACGTGAAGTTGGATCCTAGATCTTAAGGCGCAAAGTTATGTCTTTGGGATTACTCTTTTCTAATCTTAGAATTCACGTCCAGTCCTATGGCATGTCCTATTTTTGGGATCTAATATTCCTTGTTCCTGGTTGTCTATGATTTCTTCTCGACGAAATTGGAAGTCAGAGAAGTAGTCTTACAACTTTGTAGAATATATGCGAAGTTTTTCGCCTACACACCCGGGTTGCTGCGTTGAGGAGAAGTCCATTCAGGAGCAGTGTATCTTAGCATCTGATTTTGGTAGGGGCTTCCCCGTTATTCTCATGTAGAACATTCTACATGAAAACACAAGATACTGCCCTTTTCATGTGATTTTCAAACTCCATAACGATATAAGTTCTTGCTTCTTCTGTTTTGCCTGTCATGTTTACAAACTCACTGTGACGTATAATGGAAATATAGCCTACAATAATCTGACAGCCTTTATAATCCCGTTAGCGTCCTATGATTTGCTAGCAAAACCATGCATTTACAGTCTGTGTTTACTCACTTTTAGTCCTACCTCTTTTTTTGTGCTTAACACGAGCTAACACAAGGTTTCCAACTTCGTGACCTGTCAGTCATAACAGGGAGCGAATCAGGTTTGTTTACCCAAGTTTCTCACGCGAGCTGATCTGTCAATCATCGGATACCTGACAGACCGCACGTGAATAACACCGGACCTTTTGAAGTAGACGCACGGGCAAAAATCTTTCCCCGAGTACCCTTTGAAGTTCGTACACAGAGGGAAAACCCCGAGCTTTGATCTTCAGATACGGGCAAAATCTCCGAGAACCCCGTTACACGGATTTAAGTATTTGATGGCGGTCTAACGCCTGAGACAGAGCGACCGTAAAGCCTTTATCTGGGGAACTCAGGTTTCTGATTCTCTCGATACACATGGTAACTTGAAAAGTAGCATCATCTGTAGATCAGAGAACAATGATGATATGTAAACTGTGCTTTCTTAAACCTGCTATCAGTTGTCACTCAGAATTTTTCGGATAGTCTAAACACGTAGTCTAGAACCATTGTGGAAGATGTGTTAATAGCATTCGTGGGGATTGTCATTCTGATTTTCTGGTAATAGAAATTAGTGTTAGCGTACCATTATAATTCACTGTGATTTTTTAGCGTTAAAACTAGCAGAATAAATAAAGCGTAGCTATTTCATACCAGATGCAGTTGTAATGTAATTTTCATCACCCGCTTTCTCACACATCTGAAGAGCGTTGGGCGGGCGATTTTAGTTGACTGAGCCTTTTAACTTTAAACAGATTTTAGCAACCAGAGATTTCCCAATACTGGAAGTATTTTCCTCTGTTTACTGTGAACCCCAAGATATCGGTTTCTGCACTAACTATTCGAAGTGACATTTTTTTCATCTAGGTATAAAACACCAAATTTGGCGTCCACCTCGTTAATCTTATTTGTTAGAGGATGGACTGGGGCCAATTTGGGAAATACACCTGACATTTTATATTCAGGAACCATTGTAATTCCAAGGGATATCACCCAGAGTAGGTAAGCGTGATTGACTGGGCCACTGTATGACAGACAGAGTGAATATTTTTCTTTGTTACAAGAATTGTAATAAACCCTGGATTTTGCTTAAAAATTGTTTTACTTTACTGAGTAGCATTTAGTAGGAACTTTGTTTTTTCTTTACTGTCTATTCTGTAACATAGTGCTAACCTTTGACCTTTGGGTTATTAACTTTTTGGGTTCTTTTCTCAAGAGGGGGAGGGCACATTTATTCTGCTATTTCATATTTAAATCTGATTTTATTTGATTTTTCTTTAGATATTTGATGTTGTCAAGTTTAATGATAGTAAACAACAAAAGAAACTTAGCTTTGTGTGTTGGTCAGACCCATACCCAATTTACCGTAGTTTTTCAAGTTTGTGTGTCTTGTTGTCACAAAGCTGTGAGTGTGTGTAGTTAAACTTATATTTACATGTATGAGGAGGGAAAGATTGTCTTGTACTAAATTATAGTCGTATAGATAGGCTGGACTAGAGATACTTACTCATTCCAGAGACATATCTTCTCTTTAAGCTATTCACCCGTGAAATCTATTTCTCACACCTTCTTCTCAAGTACTTATCGCCGTGCACTCTACTCAGACGGGACCATAAATAACTTCCAAACCTATCAGTACGACACTCACTACTTCATAGATCTAACAATATAATCTCCTCCAAGATGTTACCTTCTGGAAGTTGATTATGACAACAATTTCCTTCTGCCGGAAGTATTATATCTCTATCTGTGTTTTAATCTTTACCGAGATTGTTATTATCCTACATCCCAGGGAGATCGATCGTGTATTTGGGCACGTCATGTTTGTAAAATAGCACCTTATCATGCTGTGACATAATTTGTGCACTCTCTTCTCCTCTCCGGCAGTATTGAATTACATTTGTTGTGCTTACTGAATTGGGTGCATTATTCTGCTGTTAGCACTCTCTTTTTCCCTACTGTCATTGTTCACATTTCACGCTTCGATGCACGACAGGGTCAGACAAGCTTATCGCCCATTCCTGAGAGATTAACTAAGTCCCTAAAACGTGATAATACCACACTGACTCCAGGTAAATGCGAGCACGACGTGTTTGCTTAAGACTGCATAATTATTTCCGACTCAACAGGAAAAAATGTAAGAAGTTGTAACGTAAACATTACCAAGAATTGTCAGATGTAGCAACTCTATATACAGAGGATGACTGTTTGAAATTTTCAAACGCATGAGTCATACATAATACTACATGAGGAAAAGTTTTCCATAAAATGAACTTTGAATGTATTGGCTGACATTTGAGGTACCAATAAACAACCACGCGATTGGGAGTTTGTCAGTAAACGCCAGGTGGAAGCGGGAACTTACGAAATAGCGTAGGAAATGTTTGTCTTACGACACTATATTACTGAAATCGTCAAAGTAGACAGCTAACTCCTTGCCACAGAAAAAAATAGAGTCCGGATTCTGACTTTTTAGGAACAAAAAACGTAGTAGAGTATCTCTTATCCACTGGAAAAGAAAACTTTTACTTACTTAGTCGTTCCCCTTCTACCATGAGGTGTAGAGGCTTGGAAGAGAGAGCGCCAGATTATCCTATAGGCTGTCTTCCTCCTTGCCTGGTTCCATTCTAGTCCTCGGTCCTTCAAAGATTGTCTAATGTTGTCCTCACAGCGGACTTTGGGTCGTCCTGTGGGTCTGGATCCCTGGCTCTCTATTTCCTATGTTTGTCGTGGTAGCCGATTTTCTCCCATTCTGCAGACATGGCCAAACCATCGTAGTTGGGACTGCTCTCCTTGGGTCTGCAGGGGGTGGGATTTTAGGTCTTGACGTATCGTCTGCTGGCGGACCATGTCTCTTCTTGTTTCTTCAACCACCTTTCTCAGATACCTCATTTCTGAGGTTTGGATCTGGCTTATTGTGGGCTGTAGTCATTGCGCATGACTCGCATCCATATGTCAAGACTGGGACATAGGTGGCGCGGTATACAGACATCTTCGTTTTTTTCACCAACCTCTCTCTTGCTGAAGAATCCTCGATTTATGGCCTGAAAAAGTCTCCCATCTGCTGCTTTTCGAGTGGCCAACTCTTCTTTGATGCCTCCCTTTCGGTCTATAATAGCTCCGAGGTATTTAAAGTGGTCGACCTGCTCCAGGACCTGTTCTTCCAGCTTAATCGGATGTCTTCTTTCTTCTCGTGATATCACCATGGATTTTGTTTTAGAGCTGCTTATGACCATCCCTCTCTTCTCAAGCTCTTCCTTCTAGACTTGCAGGTTGGATTGGAGATGTGCCTCTGATTTAGCAATCAGGGTAACATCATCAGCAAATGCCAGCTCTGAAATACAGACCTGTCTCATCTTCCAGTACTCCACTGAATACTTTCTTGTTCTCTCCTTACATGCCTTGGTGACATCGTCCATGAGGAGTATTAAAAGATAAGGTGACAGGGTATAACCTTGTCTTACAAAAGTATAGAGTCAGGATTCTGAATTTTTAGGAACGGAAAAACGTATGAGAGCATTTTTTATCCACTGGAAAAGAAAACTCGCCAATATTAATACGGAAACGGACTCCTGCAGAAACTACTCACAAGTCACAAAGGAATTCTAGAATAAGAAATAATATCCCAGACGTGTGATCGAGGCATCTGTGTTAAGTTGTCAAGACTATTTACCTGAGCAAGACGTCTAAGATTTGCCTAGTTACTAGGGTGAGTTGTACATATTTGTATACTTTGAATTTTACTGGTTTATACTAGCAAGGAGTATTAAAGACTCATACGAGGCTGGAAACCTCAGCATGTGAAAAGGATACGTTCATGAACCACAACTGGAAGCGCTGGTGATTGCTTCACGCTAGTTCTCAGGAAAGAACCAAAAGCAGAGGTAATCCCAGACTCCAAGTGGAGAAAGGAAGTGGATGATGATGACATCATTTTGTATTTTATCATTTATAATGAGTTGTATGTATGTTTAAAGTTGTTCCTTCAGGCACAAGCCACTTGCCGCTGTCCAGTTGAAATTTTTTCATTACATTAACTAAAAGAATAGTGATTTTGTTATCACATCCCGTGAGTTATATGATATACACTCAGGGAGAGTACAAATTCTGTTTAAAAAATCGGTGCCGGACAGCGGATAAAGGCACCTGATCTAAATCAGGAAAACAAATACTTAGCAGCGGAATGTGTTCTTTTATTCCCTCTAAAGTTGGTGTTACGGATTGGAGAGATCATTTGAGGTTCTACCCACGTTACCAGCTGTACTAGTCTAGGGTTCAAAGCTTGAGATCGACACGTGAAACCCACATGCCACTGGTGGTGAAGATCCCTGCATTGACCGGAAACGGTTACCTCCAGAATCCTTTGGAAACGTGCTCTTGCCACAGAGACGAAGTGACGGAACCAGCAGAACCAACATTTCAGAAATTTGAAAGTTAAGTTATAAGTTTAACAGGCCACCTGAAAAGAATATATTTTCATCACCGAAACCGAAATCTATGATTGTCGCAGACTCGATACATTTTTCGTCGGAGAACCCCGCTCGCAGTTCAGTCGTCATACACCAGGTCACGCCCCAAGATATTTTTGGCGTTAGGAGAAGAGGTCAGTTTACGCTCATTGAATGTAATGACTTTTTGTTAAGCGACTACACGAACCCAAGGTGTTACTTCTTTCGGAGACCTGCAGATGTTCTAATTAAAAGTAGTATCTTATTAACTTGGAAGAAATCGTAAATCTTACACTCTTTACCAGAATAATGGGAGGTCTGATTCAGTCTCACGAAATGCAAAACTCTAACAGATGGCAACGTAATTACAAGCGAAATTCTTTGTAGGAAAACTGTTTCTCATTCCTCAATCATGCTTTTCCATGTCTGGGGTAAATTCATCGAATAGGCAAAAGATAGAGAGAGCATTTTTAAATCTCTGGGCCAGCCATTAGATAGAATTCCTTGCTGAGTGGGTAAGTTTCTGTTTTATTTTCCATTCTTTATATTATGTATAATTCATAATTGACTTGTGATTTAAAACATTTGTGGTAGAATTGATGCTTACATGTTGTATATGTGTTATACCCCAATAACTTATGATATATACGTCGATGTACTTTGTCGACAACGCATTACTTTATTGTAAATCAGGAAAATGACTAATGTTACTTGACGTAATTTAAATTAATAAAGGGGGAATTTATTGCTATTGCCTATCGCTATTTTACGGCAGGCATAACAGGCACGTCAACCAGGATTATTAGATTATTATATTCATCCCTGTTTAGGATGTACATTGGTTGATACACTTTTTATATTGTTGTGCTCACAATGGAGCAGAAGCGTTAGTGTTATGATAATAGCTGTGAAGGTAGTGGCAGCAAAACAGAGATTGTGCAAGAAAAAGAACAATTTAGGAGATGAACAGACATTTTCAGAGCACTACTGCAAATTGGTTGCCAATGAAAACAGAAGCCTAATAGGGTATTGTCACTCATTGGTATTTTAATAGCTGAATTATGGAAGAAATGGATAGAACGTACAAACCCTCTTACAGATGGGAGCACTTACGGCGCCTCGTTATTTTTATTTATTCCTTATCAAGTTCGAACCATGAAAGACAAGATTTCCATTAATCATGTGGTTAAGGGGATGCACTACAGTGAAAACTAACTTTTGTTCTAATACCATTTCAAACTTTTTATGTGCTCAATAGACACAGTGTATGTCCATGAACCAAATTCTACAGTTTATTTTGTTAAAAGCCCCCCCAAAAAACATCCGCCATATTGGATTTTTCACCAATATTCTAGAGCAAAAATCATATGTTTCCCATTGACTAAACTTGATCAAATTGCACAGACATGTTGTGACTGACAATTAAAACACTTTTACACATGCTTATTTTGATAAATTTAAAATTATATTTTTAATGATTTAAAAAAATAAACACTATATTTGTATGAAAAAATATTTTCAAAAAATATTTTCAAAAAATATATAAAAGAAAATTAACAAAATATCAAAAATGCAGATGTGTTACTTTAAAGATATAGATGTATACTACGTGCATGCTAAATTTGAGACTTCTCTGTTAGACAGTTTGTTAGTAATACAATTTTTTTGTTAATAAAACGTTAGTTCTAAGAAAAATGCATTTTACTCACCGAGTGCCTTGTCTTGTCCAATATACTCCATTCTGGGGGGCTGAATGTGTTTAAAATTGTCAAGCACTATGTGCTGCACCTCCTTCAGCTTCCTGCAGCTTCTCCTCTCGCCTTTGTCTTGCCTCTTGCCTAATTTTTCTTCTTTTTACAAGTTTGTCAGCCTCATGTTTCTGGCTCTTGGCCAGACGTTTCCTTAATCACACCTGTCTAAGGCTTGTCGAGTTTGTTCCAGATGCTTGACCATACAGCGTTTTTATTTCTGCACTGGCTGATGGACCAAAGTTGAACTTTCCAACGGCCACAAGGACACTGAATTTGACCTTTTTTTAATGACACACATTTTCGCTTGCTGCAACGACTCCATATAACATTGTGGAGGCTTTCATTTGCATTTTGTGTTGCACCTAGCTCACACCGCTTGAGCAGATGCTGATCAGTAAGACGCTCATAAATAGGGGCTAAGCGCTTATGGAGCAGATTGTAGTCTAGCGGAGTGTGAACCTTGGTCTCGTGTGGTCCGGCAGCTTCTCCTTTGGCGATAGAAGCCTGATAGAAACACCAGGAGTCTTTGCCTGGCGGACACAAATTATGTTGGGGTTTGTCGTTTGTCGAATACCCATGGTAGAGAGAAGCCATGATGGCTTGTTTCATCTCTGGGGCTGTACTATGCTTGCGGAAGGCCCTGGTGTAGTAAATACACAATTTTCATATGGCATTTTGGGTTAGACGACCATGGCCATTTCCCCCAAGGGTGACTTTTTGTTTCCTGCAGTCAGTAATGCGTGTCCTCAGTGCAGTGCCTAATCGCTTTGCAACATGGTTGACGCACTCCTCTTTGGTTATGTCAACTTCTGGTCCATACAGTTTGATGTCGCAGAGTCTGTTGTAGGCCTCGGAATCGCCATCTGATAGCACAACAGTGTAGCGTAGCTTGTGATTTGCCACTGAACGAAGAAAGAGAACTTCACAGGCTTTTACCTCCATCATTCCGGCTGACCCTTCGTAATTACGGTAGCAGTCCTTCTGATGCTCTGCTTTCCATTTTTCAAATTTGTCAGGCTGATTTTTCAGTTGTCACTGTCCAGTATTCTCGCAGGTGTGACAGAAGGAAGACATAAAATGCATATCGATGACCATGCCAGTCAAGATGTCGATAACACTGCCAACACCTATTAGTGACTTATGACCTCTAGTTAGCCATGTTGCATCAAAGCTGACAGCGATGTCAATGATTTCTTTTTTATTAATGGTACGATGCTGACTCTTAGCATGTTCAGCTTGGACGATGCTGACGGCACGTTGAAATACTGTAGAGTGCATGGTATCCAAATGATCAAAAATTTGATCTGAATATTTATGAAATGTTTTCTGGTGCAAGCCAGCGAGGTCTAGGTTCTCACAGAAGAGATTGAACGTAGATGGGCCCATTCCAGACATGAGGGCACCAAGAACAGCAGATTTGTTGATTGCATGTCCCCGAGGGCCGCGGCTTTCTGGTTCCCTCTCGGATGTGTACGTTCTAGAAATTGCTTTTTCACATGTGTGACACACAACTTCCAGGAAGAGAGAGAAACCCTTTGACTTGGTGTCGTCAGTTCTTCTTTGCAATGTGATTTGCGTACACACATTGCAACGCAAATTTTTAAGAAGGTTGTTGAAGAAAGAAATGTCCACAATGGTTCTGTACGTAGGTTTAGGTTTAGGTTGGGCGCAGAAAGTATTATGAGATGCAACATTCTTGCTCGCGCTCAAGTTAATTTTTATATCAGATCGACTTGGACCAGTGGTGAAAGGCACTACTGGATCAGCAATTTGAACTATAAGCCTATCGGATTCTGGTATGCAGAAATTCCATGTTGAGCATAGATCAGTTTGCTTATCATTCACCGCTGATTCGGTCTTACCATTACCATTGCTAGAAATCACATACTGTGGACGCGATCTTGCAGCAGATAGTTGCTTTGATCTCTTACCTATTCTTCCCATTTTGAAGTAATAGAACACAATTCAATGAAATTTAAACAAGAGAAAAATATCGAACGCCACGTTCCATGCAGCAAACAATTAATTTGTTTACGGGCGGAAGAAGCTGTTTTTATCTTCCACATTTGCGCACGCAGCCGACGTGTTGTTATGACCAATCAAAAAAGGTGTTTACGAATGCGTTATGAATGGGTCGTGAATGAGGTAATGAGGTCACCGCGCGACCACTCCTTATAAGGAAGTTAGCGTAAAATTACGGAAATTTTCAAAGCCATTTCACTCAGAGCTATGAGAAAAAAAAGTTTCGAATTTGCTATAATACGGCAGACAACAAAATTTCCTTTTTATCGATACCACATACTCAACGTACGGACAGCGTAACTAAGCTATTATTGAGCGACAAATTTTGCATTTTCGGCACAAATTTGCAAATCATAGCTTGTGGGTAGTACGGAAAATATGCTTTTTGATACATCAAATGCATTTTTTTATGTCATAAAACCTTGCTCAATCGATTCCTCGATGATTATTTAATAAAATAAGCTCAAAGGTAAAAGAATCGATATTTTGTTCCTGAAACCCGGTTCTCACTCCATGCATCCCCTAAAAGGGAAGAGCTGGGAAATTCTGAGCCTGATCGTGTTTTCCTGAACCGGCGTCCAACCTCAATTGACTTTGGCACGTGGAGCATAGTCCCAGTGACCTGTTCTAACATCACCAAGATACCACCCTACACCATATGAAGATTCGACGCTGGACATTTCAGTTAAGTTGATATCTACACTGGAACTCACCACTCTCCTACACATAATTATGATGAAACAGTAGTGACACAAAAACTCTGTTAAATTAAAAACTGACATTAGTGTTTGTGAAAGATACTTGCACACATCACTTGTTTATTCACTCAAAAATGTTAACTTCATTCATTCATTCTTTCAGTGCACGTCCATTCATTAATAAATAACGTTTCTATGTAATTTTCACTGCACCTTCCGTGTTCAGTGTATAGTACATTGATTGTTGTTATTGGTTAAGGTTCGTGTCTGATCGTTTGTTTTGTATTATTTTATGGGGGCTTACTTTATTAAATTATTTTCAACACGTATCAAAAGAATTAAGGTGGCCAGCAGACCTAATCCCCTCTTGAAATGATCACTGTTTCACTCTTATGCAGGAGGAATTTAAGTTGCTGTATTTTCTTCCCTATCTTTCTTTTTGAAACTCACTATTAGGGAAACCTTCGCCCATTATTACGAGCCATATTCAGTGAGTCATTCAGGGAAAGATTTGATACGTTCTTTAATACATTCTATTTCTACTGTCATTCTATTCCTTTAAACGGCCAGCCACAATGATGAACCATAATTTCTCATAAATACCATTTCATATTTGTTTACCTTTGTTTCAAAGTAATTGAGCATTACATTTGTATATGTTGATTTTGACAAATTCATAGCTGAATTAATCATTACAGAGAGAAAGGTATATGTATGGTCCAGAACCTCTAGTGTATATTCATTAATATATATACATTTCTATATCGAGCTAATAAAAGGAATTTCGCCGAATTAAATCAGCTCGGCTCTTGAACTAGCAAATCATTTATATCCTTCTTCACAAGAGATGGCGGGTCTGATACAAAGTTAACGTTGTAAGACTCATTCAGCATTGTTCATGACTTCTGGAATATCTTGTGGATATACCCTTGAGGTAGAAGCATCATTATCCTTCTATCTACAACTCTGCCAAGAGTAATTTTGTGCGAAGGTAGACACCTTTGAAGACCCACATTATATACTCTAGGTTTTAGCCACTGTTGGACCACTACTGCAGAGCAAGGGGAGGCAACCCGTGACACATGCGACAACGTGGTTTCGTGTATCTTCCCAGACAAAAAATGTGGCTCAGCAAAAGGAATGTCACTCAGTGTAGACTCTTACTCCGTCTGGAGCTGGCGATAAGCGAAAATTCAATGTGGCAAGTTCGCTCCTTCGCTAAGCGAAAACAACCAGGACAGAGAGGATATGTGAGAGGTATGACAAGATGTGATAAGAAAACCTTGAATGATGAAAGCGAAAACAACGAATACTGGAAGAGTTAGCACGCAAAAGCAATGGCAAAGTAATAATGCCGGAGAGGAGTGAAGACCATTAAAACAGAACGAACATACTTCATGTCAATCATGATGATGATGATCAGTAAATAAATATTACACAGTTCAGTATGTTTCAGGCAGTCGTCAGAAATAACGAAATAGAAAACTAGACAGCAGAAAAACAACAGCTATCTGACTCTATCCTTACGTCACCCACTTAAACCAGACTAAAGACACCATGTTACTCTGCCTCATCATCCCTGGTGTCTGAGGGTGATACACTACTCTGCAAGTGCCAGTATTATCATACCTTTAGAGAGCAGATGAAATATAGCACCCTCAACATTGTGTGGCAAATGTGACATCATCCACGGAACATTTATACGCAACACACATTTTGCTACGCAACAGGCCGTTAATTAAGTGATAGAGAGACTCGAACACAGGACCATCCAAAAGAAAACACCGCCGTGCTATCGTAGTGAACGGGTGATAATCCATTCTGCCATCTAGACACCACAGGACTCGGGTTTCCTGTTTAATTATTTTAAAATGATCACTTTCATTATCGTTCCCTTCATTATCATCATCATCGTCATCTCTGTTCTGTTTTTGGTTTTCTTGTTTCTTTGTTTCTTTTTCAATAAGTTAAAGCTGGCATGAAGAATAAAACTCTCAACCAGATGAAAATAAAGTCGCCTAAATGAAGACAAATAAAGCCGACATGTGCACGTGCGTACTTATAGAGAAACGAAGAAAAAATATAAAGTCTGCACCCAACGAAAGAAAGATTGATAGTGCGACCAAGCAAAAGCGAATTGTGTGTACGTGAATGAGCGAGTGAGAAATAAAAAGTGCGGTGATGACAGAGACTTGTAGAGAGTTTGGACAGTAACACGGCCACCGGAACTTCGCTCATCCATCATGGCGGATGAGAAAATACGGGAATTTGAGAGATTTGCAGCGGCAGCGAAGGAAACTCGAGACGTTTAAATGAATCACTTACTGTTCTACCAGCTTCCGTTTAGACATTCGCCTCGTTTGTCTTTATATATCTATGACTTCTGCCTTGTCCTTCTGCGTTGGAAATGTGAACGACAATAATTACAACCATATGTATTCGCTATCTGCGACAAAACATCTCTTCTCCGAGTTTTCTAGGTCATTGTTCATTTTTACTTTTGTTAAGTGTCCGCTTAAAATTGTTAAGCCAGGATTATTTTTCTTCCTCTATTTTTATGCAACAACATCAGCACCAACAATCCTACTGCTACCACCGATACCGTTGTTATAAATCCAGCATCTCTACAGCTACGTCATCTTGTTGTTATGTTTATAACCTTTTTTTCTTTTTTAACCACGACCATTACTACTATTTAGCGAGTGGCAGAGTGAATAGAGAATTTGTTTCTCAGGGCAAAGTTACCATGTTCTTAACCAGGTAGCATCACCCTTCAGTCCAAATGTATCATGTTGAATGATAAGTTCATATGTCGTCGTTATGTGTTCATGTTTAATGATAAGTTCATATATCATCTTTATGTATCACGTTGAATGATAAGTTCATATGTCGTCATTATGAATTCATGTTTAAAAATATGTTCATGTGTCGTCTTTATGTGTTCATATTTAATGATACGTTCTTATGTCGTCTTTACGTGACATGTTTAATGATAAGTTCATATGTCGTCTTTATGTATCATATTTAATGATAAGTTCATATGTTGTCTTTATGTGTCATGTTCAATGATATGTTCATGTGTCATCAATATGTGAATATGTTTAATGATAAGAGTTCATATGTTTCCATTATGTGTTCATCATGGTTAATGATAAGTTTGTATGTCAGCATTATGTGTCATGCTGAATGATCCATTCACATGTCACCTTATGTCTCATCTTAAATAGTACAATTCTTAGCTCGGTGAGGCTGTGGAAAAAGCATCGTGCTTGCTGTGGAGCAACCGCAATGGGCTATGTTGTTGTTGTTGTTTTGAAAAGGTGATGGGTGGAGAGCGGGCACTTAACAGCTGACCATTATTGCCTCTTCTCGTTCCATCTAGGTCTACCCTGTTCAACCTGAAAATTGGTTATAATTGGGGTATTTAGTGTCATTTTATTTACTAGTTTTGTATTAAATTTAAATAACTATTGTCTTTTGCAGTTGCTGGTTTTAATTTATATTGGTATTTGTCATTTTATTGTTAGTTTTGTATTGTATATAGATAACTATGGTCCTTTGCACTTGGTTTTAATTTGTACTAGTATTTGTTCTTTTTGAGTCGGTGTTTTTTTTTAATCCTCGTTGTCTTTCCTTGTCCTCTGGGTAGTTAATAAGTTTGCTAATTTTTCTGTTTTTTTTTTAATTAATGATTTTCTAGTTTTTGTTGCTTAATTTCTATTTGGTTGAATGTCTTTTATGAAGTATTATTTTTGTTATTATTACCAATATTGTCACTTTTATTAACCTCATATATTTTCCTTTGTTTTATGTGTATAACGTTTAAGTATTGTTTGGGCTTCCCCCGAGACATCTGTGACAGGTTATGAGAACAGAGCACCTCGATCAGTTCACTTGACTCCCACAGGCGCCGCTCATTTTCATTCATTTTTCATTCAACCGACTCGTTCACCTCGCTTCCCTAATTAGCATGCACGTTGGTTGCACATAAGGCATGCCTTTCTCGCTACCTGCCTTATTTATAGTTTAGCCACGCCTACCTGTCTTCTTTCAAGCGCTATCAGAGCAGCTTTTCAGATCCTGAACTGTCATTCCTTCAAAAGAGGACGGGTCAAGGGGTGATAACCACAGTTACCGACCACATCCGTTTGTTCGTGATCCCCAGGGGGACGTAATCAGCTACAGTAAGAGACGGGATCAAAAGACTTCTGCTCGCTAGCAAATGGCTATGCGGTCGGCAGAAGTGTGAAAGAAAGCTTTCATTCAGAACTCGAACCGTAGATTTTCCAAAAATACGGGCTAAGGCGTGATATCTCGCACTAGAGAACGAAAGAAGACCTATTTTATATAAATACCTCATCCTTTAAAATCAATTATCTAGTCGCCTCAGAATTTTCGGAATATCTAGCTCGAATCGTGGAGCCCTTATACAAAGTGGTTCACTTAGAATTTCGTTGGAGAAAGTTTCATTTTCTGTGTTGCGGTAAATATATATACTAGCACTTGAGTGATTCGGAGCCGCGGTAGCGTAGTGGTTAGTGCACTGGCTTCCTAGCGCAGTGGTCTATGGTTCGATCCCCAGATGAGGCGGAAAATTTTTAGGCCACAAACGGCTCCTGGGTCGACCCAGCCCCAAATGGGTACCAGAGCTACTCTGGGAAGGTTAAGGCGGCCGGCGTGATGCCGACCACATCACCCCTAGTGTGCCGACGGTCAAGATAATATGGGCCTAACACCATATTCCCAATATGCCTCAATGGGCGTGTAACGGGTTCCTTTACCTTTTTTTTTACTTGAGTGATTTAATTGTTAAAGTTCGTCATTATATTTCACTAGGATTTACTGTGTTAATTGATAGCGTATTAAATACATATAGATAATTTATCCAGCTGTAAACGTAAATTTAATTACTCGCTATTCCACAGTGATAGATGTTTAATTAATTATTAAGACGCTAGGTGTTTGATAAATGACGAAGTATAATTATTCCTAATACATCATGTGTAATTTTATAAATGACTAGTGTTCATTCATATGCGTTCACGCGACTCTTGTGGGTTTTTTTAGAATATAATTTAAATGCGTGGTTAAGATACGTGTGTTAGGATTACTGTTATGATATTTGTTTTGTTTCCAACAAAATCTAGGCTGATCATATTTTCCTGATCATTATTGGTTTCAAACAGTTTACCCACCAGTGTACTGCCCATGGTGAACATTTGAACTCGGTTTATATTGTCTACATGAACTACCTGACGTGAACTTTCTCATATCCAATAAGCACTATCAAAGCGGGCGTTCCCCATTAGGAAAAATTAATCATTCTTGGAGGAAGTGGGGCTCACTTGGAAAAGCAACACACTGGACTATGTTAACTATACACTGAAGTACGTTCAAGAGTAGTAGGTAAGCGTGATTGAATGTGGCCACAGATTGACAGATTGTAAGAAAGAGAAATGAATATTTCATATATTGTATAATCATTGTACTTACTTCCGTCTTTTCTTGTTCGCTAATACTGTTATTTCTTTTTTTTTTCAGGATAGACTTACTAGAGACTTTGTTCTTTACCGTATCGTCTATTCCTATACTCTAGAGTTACTATTTTGACCTTTTGGGGTTACTAACTTCTGTGGGAACTACCTTTGTTGGGATCTTCTTTGTATTCCGTTACAAGAGGGAAGGGCCTTGTCGTGAAACGAGTGTAACCCACTACTTTGTTAATCACTATGTCGAGATACAGACTTGCTTCAACCAATCAACGAGCAACGTTCACCAGTCTCTGAGACAGAATAAATTAACGGCCTGTTGCGTAGCAAAATGTGTGTTGCGTATAAATGTTCCGTGGATGATGTCACATTTGCCACACAATGTTGAGGGTGCTATATTTCATCTGCTCTCTAAAGGTATGATAATACTGGCACTTGCAGAGTAGTGTATCACCCTCAGACACCAGGGATGATGAGGCAGAGTAACATGGTGTCTTTAGTCTGGTTTAAGTGTGTGACGTAAGGATAGAGTCAGATAGCTACAGTATCATACATGGACGTCACATCAGACCATACAACGTAGAAAGTCAATAAAGCTTTTAACAGCAGTGATGTTTTTTGGCTATATATATTGTGTACGCCACAATGACAAGATGCATGGACATCGTTATGCAGAAACATCACAGGTATAGTACAACAGTCATTGTATCATCGACGTAGTCAATTCAACAGGAACAGCAGACAGCATCAAAATAATGTAAATCATATGCCTTTTAGGATATCGTAATCAGCTGTACATGTAGTCAGGTAGTAAACTTCCCCTTTCCATAAGAGCTAGTAGATATCAACTAGGAGATTAAATCTAGTCTCCTATATTCGACCTCAACAAGACAGGCATGTCTTTTGAGCGTCACATTATCGTCCTCTATGTTCCTTAAACAGCAAAGGTATCAAACCTAGATCCATCAATAGAGTTCAGGAAGCAAATGGTCCTTAGGACAGGCATCAATCGATGCGTGACAATATAAGTGGATCGTGAGCTGAGCAAACTCGTCATATCATAGACTCTATAATGAGGCAGGCTAGGCAAAAGTCAACATCACGAGATGGCGATAAAGTTACTCAGCAAAAAAGGATTCAGTTACCTGTTCATCAGGAATTAAATCACATAAATCACAGAGATCACATATGCCTCCAGGCATTTGGAATAACGTAGAGATATATCATCTCAAAAAAAGAAGGAACAACAATGATGAGGACTCCTTCCTGAATAATCTAAGCGAAGACGTTAGCACACCGCTACGTCTCGCCTTACCAGCATTTTCGCTCAGACTCCCCTGGGCGGAAATCATACAAACACTGCCACAAACAAAGACATGCGCAGAACACCCGAATCGAATACAACTCAGCTAATTTACGAAACAAAGAATGTTCTACGATGTTCGACTAAAGATTCGAACCTTAAAAGGAAATGACATCGCAAGTTGCCAACTGTTTCTAGGAAAACGCTCCATACATGGTTATGACTTAAAATCGCTCACACACAAATTATCAACAACCCTAGCTATCAAGATAAGACAACTTCCTGACGATGCTATCAAGATTAGACGACTGTAGAAATAAAAGTGACTACAATTCCATGAGTTACTTCCCATGCATTAAAAAATTGAATATAGTCAAAATGCATAGTCAGAATATATAGTCAGAATAAGTTGCGACAAGTTTAGCGCAACATTACCGCCACCTCCCGATAAAAAAAAAAAATTGTGCAACATTTTTTTTTTTTTAATATCCAAGAGTAAAACCAAAAGCGGTTTAACAACGCACGAATTATGCGGGGATAACTAATTGCACTGCCTAATATGAGGCTAAATTGACACATAAAGTGTCTGGTGAGAATATTTCTCAACAGATAAAAAATCTGATTCAAGAAAAAAAATATATCGGGGAGGTGCCACCAACACACACAACGCTTGCATGAAAATACAATATAAATATGCAAGTTCATATCATTATAATCAAATAGCAGTGTCATATTCTAATACCGCTTAGAATGGATGTACACATCTGATATAGAATGTTAAATATTACATTATCTAAATGTTTAATAATACCATTACATAATGAAATTAAACATAAATGACGATCCAGGACACATCTCCTGTCGTTCCAAGGAAAGTGTACAATGTGGAACTCTCCATGTTTGACACCAGAAAGGTAGCTTCTCCGATCAACAATAACATGCTGAGAAAAAACAACCAATATAATTCTATTTAATAGCCATTAAGTTTCATACTATACAATACATTATTATTAACAATTGTGACCGAGTAAACTTTCGGCCCTTATATTAACTACTCAGTCTTCTTCTTATATTAAAGATGGGAACAGAAGAAGATGATAACAAAGCACAATAGTATGTGTTCACCTAAAGTGAGGACAGTTGTGCTAATGTATTGTAGTAATATAGGTGTGTTATGGCTCTGTCGTATATCTAGAAATAGGACAGAAGTATTAGTTGGAATCATGTGGGCATCTAGACAGAATGTCAGCCATCACATTATCCGACCCACGGATAGCTCGTACCGTGAAGTGAAAAGGTTGAAGAGCAATAGCATATCGAGTGGATCTCGAACTCTTCAAGTTCTTAGTCTGAATAGCTGTAAGAGCTTTCTGATCAGTTTCTAGAATGAAATGTGCGCCCAGGAGGAATCTTTGTAGTTTGAGAATAGACCAAACCATAGCCAACAATTCACGGTCTAAAACCGAGTAGTTCCTCTCTGCCGCATTTAGTTTTCTAGAAATGTACATGACAGGATGCAGAGTTTCAGCATATTCCTGCATAAGTGCTGCTCCGATCCCAGTGGATGAAGCATCACTTCGAAGAACAAAAGTCCTATCAAGAGTAGGTAATCTTAGGATGGGAGGAGAAGAAAATATTTTCTTGATCTGGTCTAAGGAAGATTGACATTCCTGAGACCAACGAACCAGATTAGGCGACCCTTTCTTCAACAAAGTTGAGAGAGGTGCCATGATCGAAGATAAATTCGGGATGAATCTCTTATAGAATTGAATTAGACCCAAGAGACTACGGACTTGTTTCTTCGTTTTTGGTACAGAGATGTTCAATATTTTCGAAGTATTGTGGTCTTCTGTCTTCAAGAGACCATGACCAACACGATGACCCAGGAAAGAGATTTCACCAAAACCAACATAGGCTTTAGAAGGTTTTGCTGTCAAATTAAACTCACGTAGAGTGGACAGTAGGTCATATAAACCCAAATAGTGATCTTCGCAGGAATCACTGAAGAGACAGATATCATCTAAGTATGCGATGACGTCTGAACGATGAGAAAGAATTCGACGCATCATGCGAACGAAAGTAGCAGGGGCGTTCATAAGACCGAAAGGCATAACATTCCATTGAAATAGACCCCTAGGTGTTGAGAAAGCAGTAAGAGGTTTGGCATGATCTGCTAAAGGCACTTGCCAATAACCTTTTGACAAGTCAAGTTTAGTGAAGAATCTAGAATTAAAAAGTCTAATAAGTAGATCTTCTAGTAAAGGCATAGGTTCAGCATCGAACTTTGTGACTTGATTTAATTTGCGATAATCAACGCAAATTCGTATGTTCTTATCTTTCTTCCGAACAATAACCATGGAAGAGGAATATGGAGAAGTCGATGGTTCAATTATGTTTAATTGAATCATTTCATCCAATTCCTTTTCCACTTGTGACTGAAAGTGTATAGGGATAGGATAAGACCTAACCCTAATAGGATTATTGTCGGTAAGAATTATGTCATGTTCTATGACATTCGTGTGACCAGGGATGTCGGTTAGAACATCCTTAAATGTCTGTAACATCGACGAGACTTGACGATGTTCATCAACAGAAAGATTAGGAGAAATGGAGACATCTTTCCAAGATTCCATGGAATGTAGTGGAACCACTGGAAGAGGAAGATCGACATCAGAAAAAACAGATTCCTCATCCTGTATGACAGACAGGGATGAGTAATGACCATGAGGTACAGAAGAATCGTCCGTTGCCTGGAAAATAGGCAGCAAATAGTCTGGACGCTCATGAAATTCCGTGAGCATGTTGATATGGAAAGTTTTATGCTTTCCATCTATATCGACCACATAGTCAACATCGGAAATCCGAGAGACTATTGCATACGGACCTTTCCATGCAATAAGAAGTCTATTTTCCCTACTGGGGAGTATGACGAATGCTTTGTCACCTGGACAAAGTTGTCGTAGACATCTGTTCTTGTTAGCAAACTGCCTTGCTTTTTCTTTAGCAATTTCCGACGAAGCAGTTGCTAGTTTGCATGCATCAATGAATTTTTTGCCTAAGAGCAATGACATACTCATATGAAGATTGAGTGTCATCACTAATATCATCGGCAGTGATGAGATCGTGTAATAAAGACATAGGGCCGCGCGGACGCGCGCCAAAGACAAGTTCAAAGGGAGAAAATCCTGTGTGTTCGTTTGGGACCTCTCTATAGGCAAAGAGAGCCGCGGGTAAAACCCTGTCCCAATCTTGAGGATGATCTTCAGTTATCTTACCAAGTAAAGTCTTGAGCGTTCTATTCAGACGCTCAACTAACCCATTAGACATAGGATGATAGATGCTACTGAGAGATCTTTTAATGTGTAAGGTAGACATTACTTGAGACATAGTATCAGATATGAGTTGAGTGCCATGGTCAGACAGTATTTCTCTGGGGAACCCCAAGCGAGAAAATATCAGCCAAAGAGCATCTGCGATATCTGTAGTAGATATGCTCTTTAGAGGGATAGCCTCTGGCCAACGTGTGCACATATCAACACATGTAAGGATAAACTGATGTCCTCTGGCCGACTTTATCTTAAAAGGGCCAATAATATCTATGGCCATTTTCTGAAATGGCCGAATAGGGATGTCAGCAGCCTGGATAGGCGCAGCATGTCGTGGTCCTCTAGATTTGACCTCCTGACATACCTGACATGATCGGCAGTATATACGAATGTCCTTGTTAACAAAGGGCCAAAAGAAAGCCGCAAGGACTCTCGACTTTGTACGGGAAAATCCCATGTGTCCAGCACATTGCGACACCATGTTACTCTGCCTCATCATCCCTGGTGTCTGAGGGTGATACACTACTCTGCAAGTGCCAGTATTATCATACCTTTGGAAATCAGATGAAATATAGCACCCTCAACATTGTGTGGCAAATGTGACATCATCCACGGAACATTTATACGCGACACACATTTTGCTACGCAACACGGCCATCATGTTCACGCAAGATGGCGGATTAACACTGAATAAAATTAGGCTGTACAGTGTTTGGGACTAAACCGGAGGAAACCAATCAGCTTGCTCCGCCAGGAACCAACCGAAAGCCTTGCTTAAGAATTCACCTACCTATATAATCGCGCGGATTTTATGCATAATCACACATCATCGACGCGACGCCAGAGATACCGACCGACTGAAGAGGAGAGAAGCTGACACGATTTATTGCTTACCTGAGGGCATCGACCTGCAGCCTACTTCACTAGTCGAGTCAAACTGGCCTTTTTAAATCTTGGAGGGTAAATATATTTACGATAACCTTTAGGAAAATAGGCTTTCAGCAGGTCTATAATGTTGGTATTTGTTGTGTGTCATTTATACTACCTATCAGGTTACTGATTGTATCTTGGGGAAATTAAGTATAATGATTGTATTTCCTATTATGATTGAATAGACAAAGACTAATAGGACTCATACCTCAATCTATTGTCTCCTATAACTTCAGTCTATTATCTCCGATAAGACCAACTGCCATATATCCAAAACAGTCATTGTTAGGACTCAACCTATTGTCTCCTATACTTCAATCTATTATCTCAGACCAACTGCAATATAACCAAAACAGTCCTTGTTAGGACTCAATCTATTGTCTCATCTAACTCCAATCTATTGTCTCCTATAACTCCCACCTGATATATCACCAAACAGTCCTCGTCTCACATACTCCTATCATAAGAACATAACGTTATTGTTAGGATATATTATAGCACTTGTCAGAGAGGGCCTGGTATATTATAGCGGGAAGGACATTGTTGTATCACACCTAGGTGTACATATTATTGGATGTATTCGTGTATTGAACTTATATTATGGGATGTATTCATGTATTGAATGTATTCATGTATTGAATTTATATTATTGAATGTATTCATGCATTGAATTTATATTATTGAATGATATCCATGTATTAGTTTATCAGAAAGAATGTTTTGCAAGTAGACACCTGTCTTGTCTCGCTATTGCTAAATCA
Source organism: Oreohelix idahoensis (assembly GCA_024509875.1). Taxonomy (NCBI): domain Eukaryota; kingdom Metazoa; phylum Mollusca; class Gastropoda; order Stylommatophora; family Oreohelicidae; genus Oreohelix; species Oreohelix idahoensis. The sequence goes on from JAMPIV010022916.1 coordinate 983,555, forward strand.
TACTGAGCCATGTTGTCATTCATCCTACATGCAAACACTGAGACACGCTCATATCATATACAATAGAAATAGGTGGGCTTGAGGACAGAAATTAGCCCCTATTTTTCCTTGTTACAGGTTTTATTCGTGTCATAAAAACTGAGATCTTGGGTCGTCAATCCAGCTGCCTGGAACTAAGCAGGAGCATAGAGGTTGTCAAGACTCTACATCTTTAGTCCCCCTCAGTCTTGGGTGGGCTAAAGAAACGATCAACCGCTGGTGTTTTGTGTCAACCAAACCAAGAAGGACAGCACTTCTAAGAGATGAGTACACATTAGTACCATTTAAATCTAAGTCAATGAAGAAAACGTGAAGTAGCGTAGCAAGAGACAAAAAT
>JAMPIV010022918.1:0-45685 GCA_024509875.1 Oreohelix idahoensis
TACCGTGAGGTGTAGAGGTTTGGAAGAGAGAGCGCCAGACCATTCTATCAGCTGTCTTCTTCCTGGCCTGGTTCCATTCTAGTCCTCGGTCCTTCAATGATTGTCTAATGTTGTCCTCCCAGCGGACTCTGGGTCGTCCTGGAGGTCTGGATCCCTGGCTCTTTGTTTCCCATGCTTGTCGTGGTAGCCGATCTTCTCCCATTCTGCAGACATGGCCAAACCATCTTAGTTGGGACTGTTCTATTTGGGTCTGCAGCGGATGGGATTTCAGGCCTTGACGTATCGTCTGGTTGCGGACCATGTCTCTTCTTGTTACTTCAACCACTTTCCTCAGATACCTCATTTCTGAGGTTTGGATCTGGCTTTGTGGGTTGTAGTCATTGCCCATGACTCGCATCCATATGTCAAGACTGGGACATAGGTGGAGCGGTATACAGCCATCTTCGTTTTCTTACCAACCTCTTTCTTGCTGAGGAATCCACGATTTATGGCCTGAAAAAGTCTCCCAGCCGCTGCTTTTCGAGTGGCCAACTCTTCTTTGATGCCTTCCTTTCGGTCTATAATAGCTCCGAGATATTTAAAGTGGTCGACCTGCTCCAGGACCTGTTCTCCCAACTTAATCTGATGTTTTCTTTCTTCTCGTGATATCACCATGGATTTTGTTTTAGAGCTGCTTATGACCATCCCTCTCTTCTCCAGCTCTTCCTTCCAGACTTGCAGGTTGGATTGGAGATGTGCCTCTGATTTAGCAATCAGGGCAACATCATCAGCAAATGCCAGCTCCGAAATATAGACCTGTCTCATCTTCCAGTACCAAACTGAATACTTTCTTGTTCTCTCCTTACATGCCTTGATGACATCGTCCATGAGGAGTATGAAAAGATAAGGTGACAGGATATCACCTTGTCTTACACCAGTGGTGGTCCTGAACTCTTCTGACTTATGGTTTGCTGTCCTCACATAATTTCTGCAAGACTTGTAGAAGCTCTGTATAGCATGAATCAGAGGTGCTGGAATATTCTTCCTTGCCAAACAGTCCCAAAGTTTGCTCCAGGGGACTCTGTCAAACGCCTTTTCCAGATCTATGAAACAAAGATGGATCTCACTCTTATACTCAAGGGCCTTTTCACTCAGCTGTCTGAGTGTGAAGATTAGGTCTTGAGTACTTCGGTTTGCTCGGAATCCGCACTGGACCTCATCCAATTGTGGCTCAGCTAGGCGTCGGAGTCTCTGCTCTAGGATTCTAGAGTAGATTTTACCAGGGACACTGAGAAGGGATATGCCTCTATGGTTTCCACATTGTCGATTGTCACCCTTTTTGAAAATTGGTGTTATGATGGCAATCTCCCAATCCTTTGGTATGGTCTTGTTGCACCATGCTGCCTGTAGGACCTTTAAGAGTAATAGGTCGCCTGATGCTCCCATGTACTTAACCATTTCTGGAGTTATACCATCATGCCCTGCTGCTTTGCCCATCTTGATTTTCTCTAGTGCTGCCCTCAGTTCTTCCATCTTTATGTCATCTTCACCATCATTGGTTTTCTCTTCTGTGCTAGTGGTTATCATTTCTGTTGCTTCACCATGCTCACCATCCAGGAGTTCTGAGAAATATTCTTTCCATCTTTCCATTACTTCCTTCGGGGCAGTAAGCAATTTGCCTTGCTTGTCCTTTATAAATTTGAGAGGGCATTGTTTTTCCTTCCTCATGTTCTTTAGGGTCTTATAGAACAATTTCTGGTTTTCTTGTGCATCTTTTTCTAGCTTTTCTCCAAATTCTTCCCAGGACTTCTGTTTTGCTGCTAGCACTTTGTTCTTTGCTTCTGTTCTGAGTATCACATATTCTCTATATTTTTCCATTTGTCCTGTTGTGTTTTTAGCTCCTAAGTATTGTTTCCATGCCATTTTCTTCTCTCTTATTTTCTCTTTGACTTCCTCTGTCCACCAAGGTGTCCTCTTTCTCTGGTTTCCAAGTCGGACTTCACCGCATGCTTCTGCAGCAGCTGTCTTTATGATATCCTTGAATTTATTCCAGAGGGTTTCCAAGTCATCAGGTCGTTCTTCTGTGTTGCTCACTGCTGTAGCAATAAGCCCCTGATATCTGGTCTTAATTTCTGGCTCTCTCAGCTTGTAGGTCCTAATGCTCATTTCTCCTGCTCGTTTACTTGGTTTCTTGCGTGATGTTGGGCAGTTCCTAGGCTGAGCAACTCTTTCAGTTGTTCGTTTGATTGTTAGCAGGTAGTGATCACTTCCAATCTCTGGCCCCCTCCAGACTCTTGCATCTCGGACATATCTGAATGAGCTTCTCCGAACAATGGCATAGTCGATCACTGACTTCTCATTCTTGGTTGGTTCACATCTAGTGTATGCATGTATGCGCTTATGGGGGAACTTTGTGTTTGTAATGATCAGATTCTGCTCACTGCAGAATCTAAGGAGTCGCTTTCCATTGTCATTGAGAGTATCTTCTCCATATCTTCCGATAACGCCACCCCATCTAGCATGGTCATTTCCAACTCTGGCATTAAAATCTCCGAGCATGATAACTTCATCTAGGCAGTCATCCACTGTCCTTTGAAGCAGCGCGAAGAATTCCTCCTTGACCTCTGCTCTCTCATCCTCATTTGGCCCATACACTATGACCAGGTTGACTATGGTTTCTCCTTCTTTTAGTTTTACAACCATAATGCGCTCCGAGACAAAGTTCCATCCCTTGATACTATCTTTTTGATTTTGGGCCACAATGCAACCCACGCCCCCTTTAGCTCTTTCAGATATGGGTACACCACTGTAGAGCAACGTGTTGCCATCGAGATCCATGACTCCTTGTCCTTTTTTCTTCGTTTCTGTTATAGCCAGGATTTCTAGTTTTGCTTTCCTCATCTCTTCCACCAGCTCCTCTTCCTTCCCATTTATACTTCTTGTGTTCCAAGTTCCATAAGTCGTAGTCCGTAGTCCGTTCCAGTTCGTCGCCTTTAGAATCAGTCCGGTTTTCTCTCTTGTATTTCTCGTAATCATAGTTTAAGACAAACAGGTGATTGGCCTGTTGTGCCTTTGCATGGTGGAGGGGCTGCCTCCTTACGGCCTCCATGCAGGCCGCCCTCCTCCTTTTTCATCCGGGCTTGGGACCGGCATGGGCGGAGTTATCAGTTATAATATTTAATAATTTATCAGTAACTTTCAAAGTAATCGTCAACAGCATAAAAACTAACGGTAGAATATAACAGTGGAAGTATTTGAAATGGGAATATTATCAGTGGTGGTTTTCAGTCTAGAAGGAGCTAACACCTACGTATTCGCGTTTATAGCCTGGGTGGCGTAGTTTAGGATCATTTAGAAGTGCCTGTGTGGCGTATATGATTCAGAAACTGTTACCTCAACGCTGATGTGTATTTGTAACAAGAGAGTAAATTAGGTCAGATTCTGGACCAGTCATTACAAGTGGGAATTTGACAGATAATGGTAGACAGTCAAGTTTAACTAAATGTGAAGTGTTTTTGAGGAGTCGTTTGTAGATTATCTCAAGTCAAAAGTCACGGAGGTTGCTGTGCTGCGTTTCCTGTATGCTGTACGTGCTGATGCTGTGTTGAGCGCATTCTACACTTTTGCAAGAACCTGAAGAGAAGAAAATCTAGTTTGTGTACCTTTCTGCGCTGGAATGGTTTTATCTGCAGAACTTTGTGATATCTGGAGTGTTGGCGGAAGGGACGGAAGAATATTAAGATAAGTTATTTTGTTCTGTGTAGATTGTGCCACTTTTCTGCATTTCAGCAAGTCTGCCTATACTATCCATCACTTATTTTGTTGATAATTGTCGTTGTGCTGTCGATAATTATATCGATTTATTGTACAATATGTTGATGCATAGGTAGTGTATGCTATATATAGGTACTATAACAGAAGTTGGTGTACAGTAATTAAGAAATAATTGCAATTTCTGGAAAAGATAATTGGCTTGGTGAGGTGAAAGTTTAATTAATACATATATAGTTGTCTAAGTAAGTAAGTCACTATGGACTATGATACAGATCCTGAGGAAAAAAAATACCGTGAACTATTAGGATATGGAGACCGTGAGCTGACTGAATCTGAAATAACAAGATTGATATGTGAAAAGCTAATTCATGAAAGTGATGAGAGGTATAAGAAAAGGATGCTAGAAGAGAAGAAGCAATTGGATATAAAACAGAGTACCCTAGAGCAAAGGGAAAGTGTCATAGAATGTACTGCTGAAGTAAGAGAGTTACATGAAAAAGTCTCTAAACTTACAGATGATTTAGGCAAATCAAACTCAGAACTTGCTAGTACTCAAACAGCATTGAGTGTAGCATTGTGTAAGATCAAAGAGTTAGAAACTCAGGTTAAAAATAACGATAATGAAGTTAGAAACCTAACTCAGGAACTTCAAGAAAGGAGAGAAATATATGACAAATTGAAAATGGAGAACAATGAACATGAGCAAACTTATATAAAAATGCTTCATGAGGTGAGGCATGATAATGAGATTCTCAGTGATCAAATTAAGGACATGAATATTGTACCCCTTAAGAAGAATTATGAGATTGCGTATAATGACAATGATGATATTAAGATTCAGTCTCTACAACTAGAATTGACTCATTTGAGATCAAATAAAGAACAGTATGAGAAAGAGACATTAGTAGAGTTGATGGTTGAGAAAGAGAAAGTCACTAAGTTTGAAAATATGCTAGCAGATGAAAGCTGCAAGGTTTTAAGAGCTGAGAGTCTAAACAATAAATTAAGTGAGCAGATTGCACTTAAAGATATTCAAATTTCAGAAGCCAGAATGAGAATAGATGGTCTACTTGACATTCTCTTAAAGAAAAAAAAGGTGGTCTTCTGTCAGTGTTGACAGTGAAAGACATAAAGCAAAAAGTCAGTCCTATACACTTTTTGCGGACTCTAAAGTTAAGAATGGTGGACAGAAATCTTTCCGAGGGAAATATAACTTTCAACGCAATGCCGATGATTCTAGCGATATTTTTTCCTGGCGGCAAGCTAGCAAAGGAAAATCTACAGTATTAGATAACCCTGTAGATAACAAAAGAAACAATAATAAATTTCAATTCAAGTTGTTAAAAACAAACCAAGTATTAGGTGAGAACTCTGATGGCTTGATATTAGGGAAGAAAAATAGCACTCCTTATTCCAGGAAGGAAACATATTTTGTGAAAAACAATAAAGATATGGTTAAATCTTTCGGTCATACCCAGTCAAGTCAGTGTGACACACTGCCACAAACAAGGATAAAAATACTTTTGATAGGAGATATAACCCTGAGGTTAAAATGTACCAAGGGATTTCTTCATATAGTAATGTTTCTTTGCCTAAAAACAAGAAACAATTTGACAGATCACAGTATCGTGATCCTGAGAGTGTTAGAAATTATAGTGGAAATAATTATGTGAAAGAGTGTCAATCTGGTAATAAATTTGTTGATAAAAAGCCATTTCTATCTAGTAGATATTTTTATCCAAGAGGAAATGCTAATTGTAATTATGCTAACTGGGATGTAAAACAGTACAACTGTGTCAATAGAACAAATAACAATGTTCTTAACAGCAATTATAGAAATTGTAACCAGGTTAGCTGTACTCCACATGAGAGCAAGGTTGTTAACAAGCAAAGTAATAATACTATTGATTGTCACACTAGTGGTGTCGAAAGGTCATCTCGTTCTTGGGAATGTAGTAAATTTTTTCAGGCTGCAGCAGAGATGAACTCTCGTTACGGTCAAGTGATCGCTAAGCCTTCTGTGATGTTTACATTGTTTAAGGAGGACTTGTTGAGGTGTGTGAAAAGGGGCCAAGACTCTACTCCACCCCAAGGGATAGGTAAACGTGAAAGTTGATTTTCCGTTTTTCCTTATTAAATCTAACAGATGATTAATAGAAATTTTCATTTGTATTGTCTCGTAGCGTGCGACGTTGTGATGAGTTGGCGCACTTGTTGACATTATTCGTGAAGAATGTGGATTATCTTATCAAGCAGAACCTATTGGCGTCTCGCTATACATCTGACGAGTCACTTTTTGGAGGATCAAGAATTGTTGACAGATTGTCGGGATATTTTTTTTTTTTTACAGCTGATTTATTTTCGTAGAATAGTACATGTTATTGTATTCTGTGGATAATATATCATATGATGTTGTATTAAAATATTGGTAATTTCTTTGAAACATTATGATGTTCATTTTGATGCATTATTTGATTGCTAAATATATATTTTTTGTGGAACATATATGACTGTTTTGAATGTACCAGTCCAATTTTTTAATGCCATTTGTATACTATTCTGTTTTGATTGTGTGTAACATATGTGTTGGTAATAATTTGTGTGTAATTTTTGATAAATGCAGTGAGCGGTGTCAAACCTGTGCTCATTTAGATCATAATTATTGATCTGTATATTTTTCAGGTTGTAGCTGTAATTGTTAGGATAATTATGTGGATTTATTATTATGTTGTGTAATATGATTTTGTAGAATTATCTTGCATGTATTAGAAATAATTGTGTATTTGAATTGTTAACATATGTTGAAACACTGACCTTGTCATAGCATAGTACCTAGAATTTAAATAATAAGATTTTTTCAACATTTTTGCAACAAATTAATATGATAAACAAAACCTTTGCAGGTATTTTTATAGGACTTCTTTTTCATATCTTATTGTACCAATAAATTTTAGATTTATTTATAGTATATATCATACTAGGCTGAGTAAGATATAAATTTACAGCTAAATAACTCTATAGCTAAGCTCAATGCTATTTTCAGCCAGAATTAACTTTTAAATTAAATTAAACTTTTTTGTAAAATTGATAGACAATTCTGATACTTTTGTTTGTTAAAAGATGGATAGATTGTTGTAACATTATGTTATGTTTGTATGTTGGGAAGTTGATATACAGATGACATTGTATTTTTCTTAGGTGTTTTTTTTTGGTGCTGTATTTTTTGAGAAAAAAGAAAAAGACGTGTTTTGATTTAAGTGTTTGTTTAGAGATAATATGTTTTGTGCTTCTCTCATTTTTTTAAAAGTTAATTTCATTGTTAGTTTATTAGTTATGACTTAGAATTACTTAAATAATAATTTTATTTTTTGATAACTTATCGTTCTGAAATATTTTGTATGGTAATTTTGGAGAAAAAAAATTGTTTTTTGGCATTGTAATTTATTTTTGTGTGCCCTATGATTGAAAGGGATATTACTTCTTTGGAAGTTTGTCTTATTTGATATTATGATGTATTTTTATTATTTAGCGGTTGATTGTGCGTTAGGTCAAAACTTAGTTATCGCAAATGCTATTATTTGTTTGTGTAAGGTTTATAATTTATTTTCAGTTAAGTATAACTTTTGTAACTTAGTTAAATTACTTATTAGACTTTGTTTAGTTATGAATTATTCGTTTTGTGCTGTTAGTATGGATATACTTTGACATTTTGTTTTGTGCCTTGTAATCATGTTTGTATTTAATTTTTGAAAGATATTGTCTGATCTAAACATTTATTAGTATGTATTGTTATTGACTTTTTGTGCGTTCAAACCTTTGCTTTCCATTCGTCTTTGTTGACTATCCTTCATTTCATTCTATCTTTTTGTTGTCTTTTCGATATGTGTTCATATCTTGTTTATACTTTCGTATCACATCTTCGTTTCTCTTCATTCTACTTGTATACTTCTTCTTCTTTCAATACTTATACTTTCATTCGTTGTATTCTTGAGTTAATTATATAACTTAATATAATGTAACTAGTATTTTGGTAAATTTGTATTTATTTTTCATGAAATCGTTTTACTTATTGGTTATTATGTGGTATTGTTGATTGTTCCTCATTTTCCGATTTCTTACTTTCCTTTACTACAGATCATTCTTCTGTTGCTTGATCTTTCACTTTCTATTGGTTGTTGCTTGTACTAAATGTACTTAGCTTAGTGTTGTATTAAGATTAATTTTGGTATGCTTGTATTATTATTGATGCTTTTGTTGTAATTTACATCGGTAATATTCATTGGGATATTTGATTGATTATGTTTGATGTTTTAGTTGTAATTTTACATTTATTGCTGAAATTGTTTATAGATGTACTATTTTAATAGGTACATTTTTTTTGTTATAGGTACATTTTTTTGGTAGCCATATAATATAATTTCATTTATCTCTAAATTTTTGGGACTTAAATTTAAAAAAAAAAAAAAAAAATGATAAATCATTTTTTTCCCGGGCGGTGTGGCAACTGATACAGAGTAAATATTATCAAAGGGAGGTGATCGTGAAAATGTTAAGCAAATAGATTTGATTGCGGGTTACGTTGCTTGATTAAGCTGATGTTAAGTTAAAATTGTATTGGGGAATTCCCTCGTATGATCGAGAAGTTTCCAAGTTGGTAAGCGTGGCGAACACTGGTCAGTTAAAATTGCGGAGATGTGTTTTCTCTGAACTGTCTTGAGCTGTGAGTAAGCTCGTGTGACTAGCCCATGCAATTATCGAGACTGAGTTGTGTTTTTAAACAACCGAGTCTCGTGTCTTTTTTGGCGGGTCTAGTGTGTGAACTAAGAGCAGTCTGTTTTTGGGTACCGACGGGAGAGGTCGGTCCTACAGTGTGTGTTTTGAGTATGCCTGCGCAGTGCAAAAGTTATAGAGGCCATTATTTGTGTAGGCCTATAATTCCTGAGTTTATTGGAGAATTGTGTTTGTGAGTATTTTTGAAGAGGTAAGGATCCAGGACTTATGTTTGACTATATAAATGTCAAGATGAGTGAAGGCGAGATTACTGCAGACTGCCAGGGAGTGCAGTCTTGCGAGAAATTGCCGCGAGTATTCACTATTGATGTTAGAAGCATCGTTTGAGGCCATTTATTATTGTCAGCACGGCGAGGATGACCGTTTGCTGAGAGGATCCATATCTACATTAAAGCGCCAAGGTTGAGAGCGTCTTTGATGAAGCATATTTAAGGAGGCCATTTGTTATTATTGAGAGGATCCATATCTACATTAAAGCGCCAAGGTTGAGAGCGTCTTTGATGAAGCATATTTAAGGAGGCCATTTGTTATTATTGAGAGGATCCATATCTACATTAAAGCGCCAAGGTTGAGAGCGTCTTTGATGAAGCATATTTAAGGAGGCCATTTGTTATTATTGAGAGGATCCATATCTACATTAAAGCGCCAATGTTGAGAGCGTCTTTATTGAGAAGATTTAAGGAGGCCATTATTATTCATGTTGTCAGCACGGCGAGGATGACCGTTTGCTGAGAGGATCCATATTATATTAGAGCGCCAATGTTGAAAGCGTCTTTGATGAAGCATATTTAAGGAGGCCATTATTTATTACATTAGCACGGTGATGCCGACCGTTGCTGAGAGGATCTAGTGTTGATGTTGTAGAGCGCTAATGATTATGAGAAGTGGAGATGTGACTATAGTACTTTCTTGTTGTGAGTTATGTTTGACTATGTGTATTTCATATGAACGTATTGTGACAATAAACTATGTTATATGTCACCTGCAGTTCCACGACTTCTACGTGCGTATCTGTGGCGTGTGAATGTACCCACGCACACTCACTACAACATTTAACACGGTAGGAGAACAGTAGGTGTGACGGTAGTAACGCATGACCATAAATAGCCTGGGTGGTGGAAATCTAGGTCAACAAACAGATTGAATTCACTAACAGTATCTCGTGTGTAGCAGTGGTATGTTAGTCTTACAGAATTTGATATTTTGACATTCGCGTGATATAAGAATTACTGTTCTGCTCTGTGTGGGCGTATGAACAGTTTGACCATTAAAGAAACACCCATCACCATTTATTCAATCTCCAAGACCAGTCATCAGTTATAATATTTAATAATTTATCAGTAACTTTCAAAGTAATCGTCAACAGCATAAAAACTCACGGTAGAATATAACAGTGGAAGTATTTGAAATGGGACTATTATCAAGGGCTAAATCACACTTTACTGTACAGTTGGACAACTTGTCGCAAACAGGATTAGTTACGTTTAGCATTAGCACTATTTATTCAGTCTAACCCTAACTCCTAAAACCAATCTAACCATATTCTCTTTAAACATTCAAAAACACTCTTAATTTTACTACAATACCACAGATCTCAGACGAAAATGAATATACATAAACATATATTCCTAATAAACAGTATATCGGTTTTTCCGATCGAATATTTCGGCTAGTGAAATGATTTATCAGTCTGTAAGTTTTTCTCCGGTTATAGAGCTGTTTTCCAATTTAAACAACCAAATAACGTCATTTCCGACAACAGAACTTCCTTTCCCTTCAAACGTGATCGCTGAGCGAAGGCACGTGTTTACTTGTTGATTTGTGGATCTTCAGCGTAATTTTTCTGTTTCGAAATGACCAAGGCCACTAGGTCTAGTAGGCCTCATAGATTGATTTCGGATTGAGCTAGAAAATTATTTGAAGAAATTCTGGATGACGATATAATTCAAATTCTGTTAGTTATACAGATAACAATGAAAATGAGTTGAATTAATCAGTAGGAGTCTGAAATCAAGTCACATGACAATATAGATGATAATGGCATGCCTGATGGCAGCAACAACATAATGAAATTGCCACTAATTCTGGAGATTTTCTGTCAAAGTAATGAAAGTGAGGAGGGATGATCATGTTGCAATACAATATTATGTTTAAAGACATCAAAACGTGTAGGCCTACTACATAATATTATCTTGTCCCTCTCATTGATGTGTTTTGAAACTCTAATTTTACAGGCCAGCGACCTGCTTTTGTATTTCTGTCAAAATGTGAGTTTATGAAGATTTCTAAACAAAATCATTGTTTTTATATTATTACAATGTGATATTTTAGTGTTTTCAATGGTAAGTGCAATTTTATTTTGTTATTGTTAGGCTACATCATATTCTTCTATCAACCTCCAATTTAACTTTGCCAACTAATAATTTTTTAAAGAAAGCCTTTATACATCACCACTAACACACACCAGAAACCTACATACATTTACCTTCATTTTCATTTATAACAACAAAAGTTTGTCTGCAATGAACATCATAAAAATGTATTTACTGAAGACCACTGTTAACACACACTAGGTTGGCCATTTTTGCTTGGGCCAAACCCACATTTTTGTTTAGTACTGAAAGAGTTAAACCTAACCCTGACCGCACAGTAAAACTGTGGATTCAACTAGATAAAGGTTAAAAAGCGCTGCACTGATGAGACACGGACAACATAAATTTACACACAAAACATTGACAAACGAAAAAAAAATGACGACACAAATGTACTTTGCCTGATACGTTTAATCTAAATTCTAGAACCACTGACATTTTGATATGAGTATAAACATGTTCATAAAACTAAGGGAGAGCAACATGATACTTCCTCTTACGTGACTTACTATTAACGTAATCTGAAATTTCATGATCAATGTCAGGGAAAGACCCTGACTGATTAACTCTCGACACGGAGACATGTTGGTTGGCTGTGACAGAGCTCTCCTATGATTAAAGGTTGAATAAGGAAAACTAATAAGAACGTTCATAGTTTTTTGGTATATGTTCTTTTTCGGCACACAAATATTGGACCACTAGCTTGAATTTCTCTGCATTGTGCAAGTTGCTGTTTATGAAGATGTTACTGCAATGTTCTATTGCCAGGGGCGTAATATTTGACACCTGGAGCGGATCCTTCCTTTGGCGCACTTACCTCATTAAATAAACACACAGAAAATATATTATGCTTGCAATTACATTTTTAAAGTAGTAAATAAATAAATAAAGGTGATTAACAGGTACTCGTTGGACAAAAAGGATACCACTAGACAACAGTAAAAACATACAAGTGATAGGCTTACCGGGAATCGAACCTAGGACCAACGATGCGGCGCCAACGCCTTGCTGTAACAGTAAATCGTGAAAGGACTCTGAGCCAATTTTGCACCCCTTTTTAAAACGGTACCAGTATGGTCATAAATAGTGTAAGATGGCCATCCTCTCGCCTGTCACCCTGAGGGGGACCGCCCCCGGTACCCTCCTTAGTACCCTACTGACTATTGCAGAAACGTTTTAGGGGGGGGGTTTTTCTTTATTTCTTTGTTTGTTTGTTTTGTGAATATTTTTGGGTTTCAATGCTTGGACAATGTATGAAACATGGAATAGGTGCTTTTAATAATATTTTTGTCTAAAAAATTCGTGAATTTTGAAGACTTTTTATTTATGTACTCACTTGTGTGATGCAAAAATCTCACATCACACTTTATCCTTGGCCTCCTTCGCCAAGCTTTTAATTTTATTGATGCTCACTTTTTAAAAATAACTATTCCTCCTTCTCTGTTTTTTATTTGTTTTATAAAGTATTCCCGTTCAACCCTTGATGGGTTATATAGTAGGACATATGGTGGACTAATTAGAGAAATTAAAGTCAGATATCCAAAATATAGTACCTTCTTTCCCCTCCACTAGTCCAAAATAGAGTTTTTCAAAACCAAATTTGTGTGAATGTTTTTTGTGTGTGACCTCCCGTTTCCAAGATCCTCCTTCTCTACGACCTGCCCACCCATTCCTCACATTTCTCTTTCGTGCTCCTTCCGCCAATCTTTGATCGCTCTTTCCTTTTCAAACTATGCTTTCTCTAAGTTTCATTCCGGCTGGGTGGTTGGGCGAAAGACGTTCTAGCTAAGACTGCTGGAATTTGGCTTCAAAGTGAAGACTATCAGGAATGGATGTAGAATGAGAAGATGCATGCGGTGTGTACACAACCAGTGCGCTACAGGAATAATTCATCATCGATCACCATCATAAAACCCTTCACTCCCAAAGGAGCATAGGCTTCATACCCAACACATGCCAAGTCCTCCTGTCACGTGCCATCATCTCAAGTTCTTTCCATGTTCTCCTCATCATTTTCACCACTGTTTCCAGCTTCTTGGTCTACCTCTGCCTCTCTTGCCCTGAGGGTGGGGAGGGTAAAGGGGGGGGGGGGGGGGGGGGGGGGGGGGGGTTCCAGAACAAGGACTGCCTTGTAATGCTATCAACAGGTTTCCTCAGTGTGTGTCCTATCCATCGCCATCGTCTTCCTGAGGACAGCACCAATTCACCTGTGATGAGTTTCTTCCTGTCTACCCCCTTCCACTTTGTTTCACACATTCCCAGAACCTCGATTTTGTATTCCCTCATTTCTGCTGCTACTTGTGCCACTTTCCCTTGTTCGTTTAATGTCCGAACATTCCAGGTGCCAAATCTGGAAGTTCTCCTAGAAGAAAGAAGTTTAGTCAGTAACACAGACTCCTTTCGGCTTTCTCTGTGTTGCATCATACGCTGCGAGAGGACCTTCTCCTGTCTTGGATGGCTGTGTTTTATTTTCCTTCATTGACTTGTCCATGTTTGCTGAAGTTTTTTTGTGGTTTAAATTTTTTTACAGGATGGGGTAACCAGCCCCATGCCCAACCCTCCTTTGTCGCTTTCTACGACATGCCTGGAACCTTAAACAGTGTTACCATTCTTTGCTCCCCTTTCGGGCCCCGGTAACACACGGGTTTTATATATATATATATATATATATATATATATATATATATATATATATATATATATAGATATATATATATACTATATATATATATATACACACACACAAGAGGTTCTGGATCATACATATGCCTTTCTCTCTGGAATGATTAATTCAACTATGAATTTGTCACAATCAACATTTACAAATTTAATGCTCAATTACTTTGAAACAAATGTAAATAAATTTGAAATGGTGATTATGAGAAATTATGGTTCATCATAGATCTCGGTTTGGGAGATGACAATATAGTCTTATGAAGTGACCTGCTAAACTTATGCTTCCAAATTGCTAAAATGTTGGTGCTGCTGGTTCCGTCACTTCGTCTCTGTAGCAAGGGCACGTCTCCAAAGGATTCTGGAGGTAGCCACTTTCCATCAAGGCAAGGATCTTCACCACCTGTGAGATGTAGGTTTCAGGTGTCGATCTCAATCTTCGACTCCACAGACTAGTACAGCTGGTAACGTGGGTAGAACCTCAAATGGTCTCTCCAATCCGTACCACCAACTTTAGAGCGAATATAAACGAAAACACATTCCGCTGCTAAGTATTTTTTTTTTTCTGATTTAGATTAGGCGCCTTTTCCCCGCTATCCGTCACACCGATTTTTTAATCAGAATTTTTGTACTCTCCTTAAGTGCATCATATCATATAAACTCAGGGGATGTGATGACAAAATCAGCATTCTTTTAGTCAATGTAAGTCTTAAATCTCTTAGAGCAAGTCTTAAGTCGAATCTTAAATCTCATAGAACAAGTCTCAAGTAAGTCTTAAATCTCTTAGATGTCGAAGATTTTTCGATAGGAGTATTAAGAACTGGGGTTGGTCCCTTACTGCAATAGGTTGGAATGAGTGATAGTCACAGTGAGAGATGGAATAAAAAACATAGACTTCCACGAGTGAGGTGGTAGAATAGTGATAGATGCTGTCATCTTGAGAGCGGAAAATCTTCTCTCTTCTCTCACCTATCTTCTACGACAGAATCTAAAGTAGTCAGACAGTCTAAACACAGATATATATATATCAATTATATATATATTATATATATACTATATATATATAATATATATATATTTAATATATATATTATATATATTAAATATATATATATATATTATTACCTATATTTCTATCTACTCACGGGCACGCACATACACGTGACGACAGTTAAACACACAGACGTGGGAAATCTATAACAATGAATATATATATATTTTTTAGAACGAGCTGACCAACGCACTGATTAGTTCAAGAGAGATTTTTATTATTATCATCTAAAAAAAATCTTCTTCAACAACACCAAAGAAATACATCAAGGAGAAACATATACAAAATAGTCATAAAATTTTTTGAAAAAAAATGCTACAAGGATGATAGCCCGTTAGAATCTTACTCTAGGTTTAGCCCACAGCCCCGTTAAGAGAACAGATGATGGCCCAAAGAGTTATAGATCCATAGGGTTTAGTCTAAGAGGTTTCTTTCTTTCCTCGTAAATGTATGAACAGAGTTGGATAATCTGATTTAGCCTAAGAAACAGAAACTCTAGCATTTGTATCAAATTCTGCAGATTTAAAAATTTAAGATAGCAAATGGGTGACAATAATACACCGGTAAAATCAACACCTGGCCTGTGTACTCTCATTTCATTCAGCCATGGCCTTGCTCACACATATATACTCACAACTTTGCTCGCTGCCTCTGGGAATATAATATTCTAGGACCTTCGCACAGACCCGAAGAATGCAGTCCTCGACCAAGAAAACCCCCAGTTCCAAAAGACGTGCTGAACTCTCTGTCTCAGGGAACGATTCCTTGGGTGTTCTAATTTTTTCGAATGTCTGAATTTAAGTCAAATCAAATTTGTCCAGGCACGAAAGTTAGCAGAGCACAATGTCATTAGCTTTGGATTCTAGGATTTAAGGAATGTCAGATCGGTGTCTTCTTTCAGGCAGGTACTATATTTGGTCACCACAATACTAGTCACAATCTCTGTCGGAATGTTAATTGTTATTCTTGTAATATTCTCGCCGCCAGGCAGCATGTACATTTAAATTTGTGGAGCAATATGAACTGGCTCAAAAGCCCAATATATATTTCTAGTCTTTAGAAACCGTTAGTGGGATTGCTATTACTGTCTCTCTCTGATGGCATATGCACGGTCAGATCCAGTGTTACTTGAAACAAAAAAAAACCCACGTGGTTAAAGATAGGAACTGTCTATGCTTCACACAAATATGTCTCTTTACTAAACGCTGGGCAAGTTGGGTTTACCACCGTTTCACTATATAAATGGAAAGAACACATTATCAAATAATTTACATATATGTACTCAATATAACTTACATTTTATACGACTAGCCTACAGCTTGACTTATATTTAAAACTTCCCGTGAAATAATCGTTATATAAAAATCATCATCAGGATTAGGAATATCTTCGTATTCCGTCAATTATTCATTGATGTCGCATTAGCATTTATTAAGTTAGTTATTAAAACAGTTTCGACTGATTAATTTAACAGTTAAATTAAAACTCATTTTTCAGCTACTTGTTTAGTAAGCTAAAAAATATAATTTATTTTGTATTTCCGCTGCAACTCGTCGATTAAAGAAATAACAAACTATCAAAATATTCACTCTGCACACAGAACAAGTTTAAAAATGAAATCGGCGATTTAAACACTTAAATACACTTCACAAAATACTCCTTCTCATAACAGCTACGTTTTAACTTAGAGGCGTGTCGTAACTGTCACCAGGGCGATTACGCACTTTCGTTGACAAACTGACCGGGGAAAGCGCGTGGCAGTTGCAATAATCTCAGACAACCCGCGTTTACGTCGAGAATCTAACTCAGGAGTGTCGTGTCATCTGAAGGTGCAGACCCAAGTCGGCTCGATGTCTGAGATGGACTGCAACTGAAATCGCACTTCACGTCTGACTGACCTCTATGTAATAAAATTACGTATCCCAGTATGAGAAAAACACAAGGTAAAGTTTGAGAATACTGAAGAAAATATTTTTCGCAAACGAATGATGCAAAAAATACCGGAAAAAGGTAAAGACAGATAATAAATAATAGAGGTTTCGGGTGAAAAGAAAAAGAAGAGGGAATAGGCAATTTAATGATCAAAACCTACGTGTACATTAGAGTACGGTAAGTTCTCAAGTATCGCGTCTTAAATCTCTTAGAGTAAGAAGTCGAATCTCAGGTCTCAAGTCGAGTTCTCACAAGTCTCTTAGAGCAAGTCTCAAAGCTTTTATTTGAACAATCAAATCAATCACCAAAAATTACAAATCAAAAATAAGAATTTTTACTGACTGCTTGTATCAGAGTTGTCGTCAAGACTTTATCTAACTAGTCTGATTCTAGTCGCGTCTTCAAGTCTGTTAGTACAAGTCTCAAGTTGAGGACGTAAATTTCACTAACAATGTCTTCAAGCCGAGTCGCAAATCGAGTCCCGAGTAGAGCCTCATTAAATTTTAGACCTAACATGTGTATAAGCGTTATCGAATAATCATCACAGATAACTACAAATAATAATGGACAATAATAATGCATAATTTTTTAGTTACTTTTACTATTTTCTTTACTGACTCTTTATTTGACAAAAGTTATTCTTCAGTATTACATTTGAATAAACATTATCTTCTCAAGCATTACTGCGGTCCTCTGAGGGCTAATTTCCGGACTAGGTCAAATTATACCCATATGTTAGGACCTAGTATGATGGTTGACATGCCCAGATCACTTGCTCAACGTTGCAGCTTAGCTTACAGTTTCTACGGAATTGGGTAGCTGGGCCCGTGCCAAACACTATTTAAGTCACATTTACGATTTGCTTGGTAGATCAAATTGTTACTGATCTTTGCTCCCCCTTCGGGCCCTGGGTAACACACGGCAAATAGAATAGAAGTAGGGAAGTGCTATTTGTTTTTATTTTTACTAGGTGTTTGCTACTTTTCTTTGTAGCACGCCCCTTTCAACCATCTACCAAACGCATGGAGCTGTTGGGTTATTTCACGACGTGTTTCATTTATTGTAATATGCTTTTGTTTGGATTTATTTTATACTATATTAAACTTAGTCAGGGTTTTTTTTGTTTGTTTTTTTTAAATTTGCAGTCATAGTTCAAAGTTGTTTTATTAACCCAAATATAATAAGTGTCATAATGATATGTTTTTATGTGTCATCTGGAGGGTTTTTGGTCATCCGTAGTTATCAGGGGTTAAAAGGGGGGGTGGGTGCCACTAACATGGGGGTGGGAATTGTCATCTTTCACCAATGTAGATATCTTTATTTATTTATTTTTTATATGTTAGCTTTTATTTTTGTAATAAAATGTTTTATTAACTTTTGTATTTCTGATGGGGTCTTAGTGGCCTATGAGATTTTCTACACTCATTTCTCCTTGTGGGTACTACAGTATGTTTTAATGTTTTTCCTCTGCTGGTCATACTTTTTGCAGTCCACCAGAAAGTGTCTAATTGTGTTTGTGTCTTGACCCTCTTCGCACATGGGTTCCTCTATCATGAAATATCCATTTCCAGCTAGGAGCCTCAGCAATTTTTTTTATTAATTGGTATTTTTAGTTCATTCTTTTATCTGACATTTTTTTGCTTGTTTTTTTTCTTCAGAATTTTATATGAGTTGTCTTGCTTTTTTACCTTTGATACCCATGCTGTTATCCTCATTTCTTTAGTTATTGCTTGAGCAATTAAGCTCTTAATTTAAACTTACCTAAGCCTACTTCAAGTTTTGTTATAGCTAGTTCTTCCCCTTTGGCTTCTTTGTCTGCAAGCTCATTTCCAGCTATCCCCACATGTTGGCCTTCTCAACTTCTTTAATGTTGAAGAGCAGGTTTGTGCAAGCAAGGCTGAATGTAAAACTGTTACCGGCATATGTGAATGCCTTATCATATCTACATAAATATATGTCTGTTATAGAAGGGACCTCGCCGAAGTACACCTTCAACATTTAACTCAAATATTAATGCTTAAATCAGAAGGTGAATCGCTACAGTCTGTCATTCCTATATGTAGCATTATAGCACGTATAAATGCTTGTGTAGGCCAGCAGGTCACACAGGACAATTAGGAGCAGGAATAGCAATACCAAAATTAAAAATTTATAAAAGATACAAAGGAACAGGTCCATCTTTACAGCAGAATTAGTGGCAATCCTAAAAGCTTTAGAAATAGTTACAGAAAACCCACCAACTAAAGTAACCATTCTTACAGATTCCCTTTCATCAGTACTAGCTATCAGAAACAGAAATGAATGTAGCAGGCCAGATATTATAGAGAAAATACTACAGGTCAATACATATCTGCACACTATAGGATGCACTGTAACACTAACATGGATACCATCACATGTGGGGATAGCAGGAAATGAGCTTGCAGACAAAGAAGCCAAAGGGGGAAGAACTAGCTATAACAAACTTGAAGTAGGCTTAGGTAAGTTTGAAATTAAGAGCTTAATTGCTCAAGCAATAACTAAAGAATGGATAACAGCATGGGATCAAAGTAAAAAAGCAAGACACTCATATAAAATTCTGAAGAAAAAAAACAAGCAAAAAATGTCAGATAAAAGATGAACTAAAAATACCAATTAATAAAAAATTGCTGAGGCTCTAGCTTGGAAATGGATATTTCATGATAGAGGAACCCATGTGCGAAGAGGGTCAAGAACCAAACACAATTAGACACTTTCTGGTGGACTGCAAAAAGTATGACCAGCAGAGGAAAAACATTAAAACATACTGTAGTACCACAAGGTAGAAATGAGTGTAGAAAATCTCATAGGCACTAAGACCCCATCAGAAATACAAAAGTTAATAAAACATTTTATTACAAAAATAAAAGCTAACATATAAAAAATAAATAAATAAAGATATCTACATTGGTGAAAGACAATTCCCACCCCCCCCCACCCCCCCCCCCCTTCCCGATAACTACGGATTGACCAAAAACCCTCCAGTGACACATAAAAACATATCAGTTAAGACAATATTATATTTGGGTTAATAAAACAACTTTGAACTATGACTGCAAATTTAAAAAAAAAAACAAACAAAAAAACCCTGACTAAGTTTAATATAGTATAAAATAAATACTAACAAAAGCATATTACAATAAATGAAACACGTCCTGATATAACCAACAGCTCCATGCGTATGGTAGATGGTTGAAAGGGGCGTGCTACAAAGAAAAGTAGCAAACACCTAGTAAAAATAAAAACAATAGCACTTCCCTACTTCTATTCTATTTGCCGTGTGTTACCAGGGCCCGAAGGGGGAGCAAAGATCAGTAACAATTTGATCTACCAAGCAAATCGTAATGTGACTTAATAGTGTTGGGCACGGGCCCAGCTACCCAATTCCGTAGAAACTGTAAGCTGCAAACGTTGAGCAAGTGTGGGCATGTCAACCATCATACTAGGTCTACATATGGGTATAATTTGACCTAGTCCGGAATAGCCCTCAGAGGACCGCAGTATGCTTGAGAAGATAATGTTTATAAAATGTAATACTGAAGAATAACTTTTGTCAAATAAAGAGTCAGTAAAGAAAATAGTAAAAGTACTAAAATATGCATTATTATTGTCCATTATTATTTGTAGTTATCTGTGTGATTATTCGATAACGCTATACACAGTGTTAGGTCTAAATTTAATGAGGCTCTACTCGGGACTCGATTTGCGACTCGGTTTGAAGACATTGTTAGGGATTTACGTCTCAACTTGAGACTTGTACTAACAGACTTGAGACGCGACTTCAGACTAGTTAGAAAAGTCTTGACGACAACTCTGATACAAGCAGTCAGTAAAATTCTTATTTTTGATTGTAATTTTTGGTGATTGATTTGATTGTTCAAATAAAAGCTTTGAGACTTGCTCTAAGAGACTTGAGACTCGACTTGAGACCTGAGATTCGACTTCTTACTCTAAGAGATTTAAGACGCGACTTGAGACTTACCGTACTCTAATGTCACGTAGGTTTTGATCATTAAATTGCCTATTCCCTCTTCTTTTTCTTTTCACCCGAAACCTCTATTATTTATTATCTGTCTTTACCTTTTCCTGGTATTTTTCGCATCATTCGTTTGCGAAAAATATTTTCTTCAGTATTCTCAAACTTTACCTTGTGTTTTTCTCATACTGGGATACGTAATTCTATTACATAGATGTCAGTCAGACGTGAAGTGCGATTTAGTTGCAGTCCATCTCAGACATCGAGCCGACTTGGGTCTGCACCTTCAGATGACACGACACTCCTGAGTTAGATTCTCGACGTAAACGCGTGAGAATGCTAGGAGAGAGCCGACATCCGTCTGCATTTTCACCGGTCAACAACGAGTGCATCGGCCGAACGCTTAAGTAGGAGCGAATATTTACACCTTATAGTCGCAGTTTCAGACGGTTGTCTGAGATTTGCAACTGACACGCGCTTTTCCCGGTCAGTTTGTTACCGCAGGTGCGTAATCGCACTGGTGGCAGTTACGACACGCCTCTAAGTTAAACGTAGCTGTTATGAGAAGGGGGAGAGATCGTGGCGGGGGAGATAGTTCATCCTTTGTCTGGTTTAAAATATTAACCCACGTTTGAAACTATTTCATTTCACTCAGTAACTTTGCAGTTAGACTAGAACAACCTTCGTTCGATTTCTAAATAATCTCTGTAAATAGAGATGGCCTTTAGTTTGGTCGAAGTGGTTTAAGTTCTTAGTACTTCTGTGTTTGAGGTAAATATTATATATAATAGATCTCTAGTATTTTGTGAAGTGATTAAGTGTTAAATCGCCGATTTCATTTTAAACTAGTTCTGTGTGCAGAGTGAATATTTTGATAGTTTGTTATTTCTTTAATCGACGAGTTGCAGCGGAAATACAAAATAAATTATATTTTTAGCTTACTAAACAAGTAGCTGAAATGAGTTTAATTTAACTGTTAAATAATCAGTCGAAACTGTTTTAATAACTAACTTATAAATGCTAGATGCGACATCAATGAATATTGACGGAATACGAAGATATTCCTAATTCCTGATGATTGATTTTTATATAACTTATTTCACGGGAAGTTTTAAATATAAGTCAAGCTGTAGGCTAGTGGTATAAAATCTAAGTTATATTGAGTACATATATGTAAATTATTTGATATGTGTTCTTTCCATTTTATATAGTGAAACGGTGGTACCCAACTTGCCAGCGTTTAGTAAAGAGACATATTTGTGTGAAGCATAGACAGTTCCTATCTTTAACCACGTGGGGTTTTTTTGTTTCAAGTAACACTGGTCTGACAGTGCATATGCCATCAGAGAGAGACAGTAATAGCAATCCCACTAACGGTTTCTAAAGACTAGAAATATATATTGGGCTTTTGAGCCAGTTCATATTGCTCCACAAATTTAAATGTACATGCTGCCTGGCGGCGAGAATATTACAAGAATAACATTAACATTCCGACAGAGATTGTGACTAGTATTGTGGTGACCAAATATAGTACCTGCCTGAAAGAAGACACCGATCTGACATTCCTTAAATCCTAGAATCCAAAGCTAATGACATTGTGCTCTGCTAACTTTCGTGCCTGGACAAATTTTATGTGACTTAATCAGACATTCGAAAAAAATTAGAACACCCAAGGAATCGTTCCCTGAGACAGAGAGTTCAGTACGTCTTTTGGAACTGGGGGTTTCTTGGTCGAGGACTGCATTCTTCGGGTCTGTGCGAAGGTCCTAGAATTATTATATTCCCAGAGGCAGCGAGCAAATTTGTGAGTATATATGTGTGAGCAAGGCCATGGCTGAATGAATGAGAGTACACAGACCAGGGTGTTATTTTACCGGTGTATTATTGTCACCCATTTGCTATCTTAAATTTTTAAATCTGCAGAATTTGTTACAAATGCTAGAGTTTCTGTTTCTTAGGCTAAATCAGATTATCCAACTCTGTTCATACATTTACGAGAAAGAAAGAAACCTCTTAGACTCAACCCTATGTATCTATAACTCTTTGGGCCATCATCTGTTCTCTTAACGGGGCTGTGGGCTAAACCTAGAGTAAGATTCTAACGGACTATCATCCTTGTAGCATTTTTTTTTTCTTAAATTTTATGACTATTTGTATATGTTTCTCCTTGATGTATTTCTTTGGTGTTGTGAGAAGATTTTTTTTTTGATGATAATAATAAAAAAAATCTCTCTTGAACTAATCAGTGCGTTGATCAGCTCGTTCTAAAAATATATATATATATCCATTGTTATAGATTTCCCACGTCTGTGTGTTTAACTGTCGTCACGTGTATGTGCGTGCCCGTGATTAGATAGAAATATATGTAATATATATATATATATATATATATATATATATATATATATATATATATATATATATATATATCTGTGTTTAGACTGTCTGACTACTTTAGATCTGTCGTAGAAGATAGGTGAGAGAGAGAGAAGATTTTCCGCTCTCAGAGACAGCATCTATCACTATTCTACCACCTCACTCGTGGAAGTCTATGTTTTTATTTCCATCTCTCACTGTGACTATCACTCATTCCAACCTATTCAGAAGGGACCAACCCAAGTCTTAATACTCCTATCGAAAAATCTACGACATCTAAGAGATTTAAGACTTGACTTGAGACTTGTTCTATGAGATTTAAGATTCGACTTAAGACTTGCTCTAAGAGATTTAAGACTTACATTGACTAAAAGAATGCTGATTTTGTCATCACATCCCCTGAGTTATATGATATGCACTTAAGGAGAGTACAAATTCTGATTAAAAAATCGGTGACGGATAGCGGGGAAAGGCGCCTAATCTAAATCAGGAAAAAAAATACTTAGCAGCGGAATGTGTTCTTTTATTCCCTCTAAAGTTGGTGGTATGGATTGGAGAGACCATTCGAGGTTCTACCCACGTTACCAGCTGTACTAGTATGTGGTTCGAAGTTTGAGATCGACACGTGAAACCTACATCCCACAGGTGGTGAAGATCCTTGCCTTGACCGGAAGCGGTTACCTCCAGAATCCTTTACAGACGTGCCCTTACCACAGAGACGAAGTGACGGAACCAGCAACACCAACATTTCAGCAATTTGGAAGCTAAGTCATAAGTTTAGCAGGCCACATCAAAAGACTATATTTTCATCTCCCAAACCGAGATCTATGATGAACCATAATTTCTCATAATTACCATTTCAAATTTATTTACATTTGTTTCAAAGTAATTGAGCATTAAATTTGTGTATGTTGATTGTGACAAATTCATAGTTGAATTAATCATTCCAGAGAGAAAGGCATATGTATGATCCAGAACCTCTTGTGTGTGTGTATATATATATATATATATATATATATATATATATATATATATATATATATATATATATATATATATATATATATATATATATATATATATATATAAAACCCGTGTGTTACCGGGGCCCGAAAGGGGAGCAAAGAATGGTAACACTGTTCCCTTCCAGGCATGTCGTAGAAAGCGACAAAGGAGGGTTGGGCATGGGGCTGGTTACCCCATCCTGTAAAAAATTTAAACCACAAAAAAACGTCAACAAATATGGACAAGTCAAATAAGGAAAATAAAACACAGCCATCCAAGACAGGGGAAGGTCCTCTCGCAGGGAGGCGTATGATGCAACACAGAGAAAGCCGAAAGGAGTCTGTGTTGCTGACTAACCTTCTTTCTTCTAGAACTTCCAGATTTGGCACCTGGAATGTTCGGACATTAAACGAACAAGGGAAAGTGGCACAAGTAGCAGCAGAAATTAGGGAATATAAAATCGAGGTTCTGGGAATGTGTGAAACAAAGTGGAAGGGGGTAGACAGGAAGAAACTCATCACAGGTGAATTGGTGCTGTCCTCAGGACAAGACGATGGCGATGGATAGGACACACACTGAG
Organism: Oreohelix idahoensis; assembly: GCA_024509875.1. NCBI lineage: Eukaryota > Metazoa > Mollusca > Gastropoda > Stylommatophora > Oreohelicidae > Oreohelix > Oreohelix idahoensis. The sequence goes on from JAMPIV010022918.1 coordinate 24,528, forward strand.
GAAACCTGTTGATTACAAGGCAGTCCTTGTTCTGGAAACCCCCCCCCCCCCCCCCCCCTTCCAGGGCAAGAGAGGCAGAGGTAGACCAAGAAGCTGGAAACAGTGGTGAAAATGATGAGGAGAACATGGAAAGAACTTGAGATGATGGCACGTGACAGGAGGACTTGGCATGTGTTGGTTGAAGGCCTATGCTCCTTTGGGAGTGAAGGGTTATGATGGTGATGATGATGAATTATTCCTGTAGCGCACTGGTTGTGTACACACCGCATGCATCTTCTCATACATCCATTCCTGATAGTCTTCACTTTGAAGCCAAATTCCAGCAGTCTTAGCTAGAACGTCTTTCGCCCAACCACCCAGCCGGAATGAAACTTAGAGAAAGCATAGGTTGAAAAGGAAAGAGCGATCAAAGAATGGCGGAAAGCACGAAAGAGAAATGTGAGGAATGGTGGGCAGGTCGTAGAGAAGGAGGATCTTGGAAACGGGAGGTCACACACAAAAACATTCACACAAATTTGGTTTTGAAAAACTCTATTTGGACTGAGTGGAGGGGGAAAGAAGGTACTATATTTGGATATCTGACTTTATTTTCTCTAATTAGTCCACCATATGTCCTACTTATAACCCATCAAGGGTTGAACGGGATACTTTATAAAACAAATAAAAACAGAGAAGGAGGAAGTTATTTTTAAAAAGTGAGCATCAATAAAATTAAAAGCTTGGCGAAGGAGGCCAAGGATAAAGTGTGTGAGATTTTCATCACACAAGTGAGTACATAAATAAAAAGTCTTCAAAATTCAACGAATTTTTAGACAAAAATATTATTAAAAGCACCTATTCCATGTTTCATACATTGTCCAAGCAGTTGAACCCAAAATATTCACAAAACAAACAAACAAAGAAATAAAGAAAATAAAACGTTTCTGCAATAGTCAGTAGGGTACTAAGGAGGGTACCGGGGGCGGTCCGCCCCAGGGTGACAGGCGAGAGGGATGGCCATCTTACACTATTATGACCATACTGTACCGTTTTAAAAAGGGGTGCAAAATTGGCTCAGAGTCCTTTCACGATTTACTGTTACAGCAAGGCGTTGGCGCCGCATCGTTGGTCCTAGGTTCGATTCCCGGTAAGCCTATCACTTGTATGTTTTTACTGTTGTCTGGGCGAAGAGAGGCTCACACAAGAAGCAGAGGTGAGGAGAAAACGTCGAAAGGAGCACCAGGAAAATAAGCAGTTGAGGACTGTCACCTCAGGGGCGCATTCCCATAGTCAGTTATGACTGAAGGGGCTATTATTATTAGTGGTATCCTTTAGTCCAACGAGTACCTGTTAATCACCTTTATTTATTTATTTACTACATTAAAAATGTAATTGCAAGCATAATATATTTTCTGTGTGTTTATTTAATGAGGTAAGTGCGCCAAAGGAAGGATCCGCTCCGGGTGTCAAAAAGTACGCCCCTGGCAATAGAACATTGCAGTAACATCTTCATAAACAGCAACTTGCACAAGGCAGAGAAATTCAAGCTAGTGGTCCAATATTTGTGTGCCGAAAAAGAACATATACCAAAAAACTATGAACGTTCTTATTAGTTTTCCTTATTCAACCTTTAATCATAGGAGAGCTCTGTCACAGCCAACCAACATGTCTCCGTGTCGAGAGTTAATCAGTCAGGTCTTTCCTGACATTGATCATGAAATTTCAGATTACGTTAATAGTAAGTCACGTAAGAGGAAGTATCATGTTGCTCCTTAGTTTTATGAACATGTTTATACTCATATCAAAGTCAGTGGTCTAGAATTTAGATTAAACGTATCAGGCAAAGTACATTTGTGTCGTCATTTTTTTTCGTTGTCAATGTTTTGTGTGTAAATTATGTTGTCCGTGTCTCATCAGTGCAGCGCTTTTTAACCTTTATCTAGTTGAATCACAGTTTACTGTGCGGTCAGGGTTAGGTTTAACTCTTTCAGTACTAAACAAAAATGTGGGTTTGGCCCAAGCAAAAATGGCCAACCTAGTGTGTGTTAACAGTGGTCTTCAGTAAATACATTTTTATGATGTTCATTGCAGACAAACTTTTGTTGTTATAAATGAAAATGAAGGTAAATGTATGTAGGTTTCTGGTGTGTGTTAGTGGTGATGTATAAAGGCTTTCTTTAAAAAATTATTAGTATGCAAGGTAAAGTGGAGGTTGATAGAAGAATATGATGTAGCCTAACAATAACAAAATAAAATTGCACTTACCATTGAAAACACTAAAATATCACATTGTAATAATATATAAAAACAATGATTTTGTTTAGAAATCTTCATAAACTCACATTTTGACAGAAATACAAAAGCAGGTCGCTGGCCTGTAAAATTAGACAGTTTCAAAACACATCAATGAGAGGGACAAGATAATATTATGTAGTAGGCCTACACAGTTTTGATGTCTTTAACATAATATTGTATTGCAACATGATCATCCCTCCTCACTTTCATTACTTTGACAGAAAATCTCCAGAATTAGTGGAAATTTCATTATGTTGTTGCTGCCATCAGGCATGCCATTATCATCTATATTGTCATGTGACTTGATTTCAGACTCCTATTGATTAATTCAACTCATTTTCATTGTCATCTGTATAACTAACAGAATTTGAAATATATCATCATCCAGAATTTCTTCAAATAATTTTCTAGCTCAATCCGAAATCAATCTATGAGGCCTACTAGACCTAGTGGCCTTGGTCATTTCGAAACTGAGAACAGGGTTCGTAGCGACCTTGAAAAACCTTGAAAAACCTGGAAAACGAAAAAAAAATTTCCAGGCCTTGAAAAGCCTGGAAAAATGGCTAACAGCCTTGAATTTCCCGCATCGGACCTTGAAAAAATATAAAAAATCGGAAGTTTTCCATTTTTCGGTTATTGATGGTATTTTTCGTTAAACTTCAGTTACCGCAGAATTTTTACTTCCCTTTGGGCACAAAATCCATTTCCAGACGTTTTCGGCGGTTCGTGTTTTCGGCGATTTGCGTTTTCGGCGAATTGCGTTAACGATGTGAAGCAGATTTATTTTTAGCGCGCGTGTCTGTTGTTACTCGAAAGCGGTAATTTCCTATTACTCGTGGGTTTTTGCTCCGCAGTGAATATGTGTAGTTATGACGCTAACCCAAATCCTAACCCTAATACTAAACCTAACCCTAACTGCTACGAAAGGACACATAACTACACATATTCACTGCGGAGCAAAAACCCACGACTGGGAAAAAATGTATTTATAACCTCAGACCTAAGGGCCTTTTATATTTGGATATGCGCCCTAATATAACCGACTAGGTTGAACGGAACGCGCCTCGCCAAAACTTAAAAAAACAAAACAACAACAACACCAAGAACTTGTCTCTATGCATTCATGTTGTATTAAATCGTTCATTTCAACCGAGGTAAGTAATAAATTCATTTATAAAACATATTTACATAGGCTAAGTGCGGTTTATAGATAGGCCTACTATACTTGCGGCCGTAATTTACAATGTAGGCCTATTTAGTTATTTTTAACCATGGCCAAAATTAGTGTTTGAATGAAATTTCTTGGTTTACAACTGCTTACGAGAATATGTTTGACACAGTTTGAGATGGTCAAGAATAGAAATTGATGGCGATTCCATATCCTATAGCCTACTCTGTTATCAGACGTGTCCCACTGTTCATTTCACCACATTTTTGGGAAATAAATATATTTTGAATGCTTTTTCATTATATTTATGATGAAGAGACATATCCCGTTCTGCTCTGCAGGGTTATAATTAGGATATGCCTAGGCCTACATGTTTTCAATTCCAGGTAACATGAATAACCGCCGAAACATGAAAGTGGCGTCACATCTGTAAAATCACTGTAATTAGGATAAATGAAAATTACTAATTTTGTGCATAGACCTATGTTATTTAAAATTTTTAAAAAAATTAAAAAATTTTTTTTTTAAATCGAAACAAACAGAAACGATAAAACAAAACAAACCCCAACAAAAAAAATCAAACAAAAATAGTAAAGATGGGGAGGGGATGTGTGTGTGTAAAGGCCTGATGTTTCCAGTTAGATATTTAATAGATTTTCACTTATCATAAGTGTTATAAGGATATCATCATACCTTCACCCTCCCAATTACTATATATTAACTTTTGTTCTAGTTAAATATTGTTTGACTATATTATTCATGCGTTTAGAACTTTGACTTGGTAAATATACATAGCTTAGGCCTACTTATAAGTTATTTGTGTGTTCCATTTTTTGTTTGTTTTTTAAACAGAAAAGAACACTACCCTAAGGAGCAGTTTTTCCCTCAGAAACATCAAAACTATCTAACACTATTCCCTCGGACACGTCAAAAACATCTAACACTATTAGGAGACCTACAGATGTGACATCATTTGTGACCAAGGAAGAAACTCTCAGAGCTGAGATTATTTGGACTCTTTTTTCAGTGAAAAGTCACCATAGTTTTAATTCAAATTTCATACGCAACAAGGGACATATTCTCTTCTGTGGTAGTTTTTATTCAGCCTTCAGCTTTATTTCAAGACCTGAAATTCAGATTGGTGCATTTGGAACAGTAGCTGAAAATAGGAAGCATTTTCCTGTAGCATTGAAGAAAAAACAACTCAAATTGAAAAAGACAAATCATCCTGTGTTTTGTGCGAACGAACTTTACAGAAGATAAGGCATGCTGACAGTCACCTGGCATGATATGAAAAGATTTAACCTTATATCGTCTGTTCACTCCAATGATAATATTAACAAGGCAGAAAGACAAATTCTTTAGGGCAGAACAATTCAGAAGCCTTTGCTTGCAGAAAAATACAGCAAAAGTATGGGAGGTGTCGACTACTTCAGCCAACTAGGTGCAAGCTACCCCTACCCACACATATCCTATTTTTATATCATTTCTTAGTTGAAACTGCCCTGGTCAATGGGCACATAACCTACAACACTGCCAACTCTACAAAAAAAAGATCAAAGCAAAGATCAGGATGTCAGTATGACTCTTATTGAACCTGCTATTCTTCGATGTAATGTGACACCTTCAAAACCACAGGTCACAACAACACGACTTACTGAGCACCACTTCATTGATAAATATGAAAGGACAAGGTACAAACCAGACTGTAAAGTGTGTAAGGCTGCAGGGAACAGAAGTTAGACTTGCATGTACTGCCCAGATTGCAATGTACCTCTATGCCTGATATTCTGCTTCAAGTTATACCACACAGTCAAGGATTATCAACGATCCAGACAAAGACTCTTGCAGAGACCTACAGCTACAACTTCAATCCCAGTTAATAAAGGAAGCAGCTCAGACTCCAACTAGAGGTACGTAGCTACTCAAACATTTACAAACGCTCATTGTCATGCCACAGACGCAGAATACATTCAAAAAAGACAAACACGAAAAATAGTTTTTTTTGCATTTTATTCACAATTTTATTAGCCTTTTATGTTAATATACGTTAATCATTAAATCAATATGTCAATCAAGCTTATTTTATTCATTGACATCCATGTCACTAACATTTTATTGCGCTGACGTTGAACAAATTCGCTAAAAACTGGGAAAAGATGTCTGTTTTTCAATCTTTTATGAATTTTTAAAAAAAAATGTTCTTTTTAAAGAAATCTGCAAACACCCTTGGTAATGGGAGACGGTAATGCTCCGGATTGCTGGTCAGCAAAGTGATAATTATGTCTGAGAAAATTAGATGAGGAAAATATTAGAGTTTCCCATCCTTGAAAATCACGTGCTGGACCTGGAAAAACCTGGAAAAAGCCTGGAAAATGCTTGAAGAAATTTGCTATGAACCCTGTGAGAAAAATTACGCTGAAAATCCACAGATCAACAAGTAAACATGTGCCTTCGCTCAGTGATCACGTTTGAAGGGAAAGGAAGTTCTGTTGTCGGAAATGACGTTATTTGGTTGTTTAAATCCCAGAGTCCGCTGGGAGGACAACATTAGACAATCTTTGAAGGACCGAGGACTAGAATGGAACCAGGCCAGGAGGAAGACAGCCGATAGGATAGCCTGGCGCTCTCTCTTCCAAACCTCTACACCTCACGGTAGAAGGGGAACGACTAAGTAAGTAAGTAAGTAAATTGGAAAACAGCTCTATAACCGGAGAAAAACTTACAGAATGATAAATCATTTCACTAGCCGAAATATTCGATCGGAAAAACCGACATACCGTTTATTAGGAATATATGTTTATGTATATTCATTTTCATCTGAGATCTGTGGTATTGTAGTAAAATTAAGAGTGTTTTTGAATGTTTAAAGAGAATATGGTTAGATTGGTTTTAGGAGTTAGGGTTAGACTGAATAAATAGTGCTAATGCTAAACGTAACTAATCCTATTTGCGACAAGTTGTCCAACTGTACAGTAAAGTGTGATTTAGCCCTTTATTTGATTTCCTTGCTTGGTAGCACAAAATATAAACAAAAATCTTCATATGACACTGAATGTAAACAAGGTATCTGCTATTATACTTACACGTGCATGTACTTATAGATCATGTAGTGAAAATAATAAATTTAAGGGATTGAAATGAACAGAGGGCTGTGTGTTCGATGTGGTCTAAAAACAGAATTCAAAGATGCAGTAATAAGGGTTAGGTTTAGGAATCCTAAACCCTAACCTTAATCCTGACCCTAACGAAGTTAGCAACTTACTAGGATGACATTGAAGAACACATCCAATTGTCATTAATTTCAAACATTGTAAAGTATGCATTCGTAGATTTATGCAGCGTACTCATCACTATAATGACCATTATCAGTATAGCATACATTTTATTAGTAACCTTTTAAAGACAACTGGCACAGTAAACTGCAGGAAGTGATACATGTCACATTATCATCAATACATGTCACATTATCATCAATACATGTCACATTATCATCAATACATGTCACATTATCATCATAACCTGGGAACTCCACATGAAGCATTCACCCTGTCTCAGTTCATACCAAGCTCTTCTGCATTCATTTCAAGTTCTTTGTATATCTGCTGTATCCTTTCTATTTCCTTCTCCAGTACCATTCTTGATATGTTTTTGGACCTCCCTCTATTTCCTTGTTGAAAACCCTCAGAATAGGCCCTAATCCACTAAACATCATCAAATCATTCCTGGGAGATCGACAACAGTTAGTGCTTCACAACAACTCGACATCAGATTTCTCGAAGATAGATACAGGAGTACCGCAGGGTTCTATTCTTGGGCCCCTACTCTTCGCAATGTTCATCAACGGCCTACCACTACATCTAAAATATTCAACATGTGACCTCTTTGCAGATGATTGTACTATCTACACTAGTGACAATGACTGCGTGGCACTTGAAATGACTCTTCAATGTGATTTAGACAATCTAACAAAATGGAGTAATATGAATTGTATGCCATTAAACACAGCAAAAATGAAATGTATGTTGATTACCACCAGACAGAAACTCCTAAACTGCACCAAAAGATTGCTACAGGTACACGCGGAATCAATACAAACTGAACATGTAACAGAACACAAAGTTCTAGGAATCACGATTGACCAGCACTTATCGTGGAACTCCCATGTACGGAATTTAACCAAACACTTAGCTCAAAAGACGTACCAGCTAGCCAAAATAAAACACTTCTTAGACGCAGACACTAGACTATTGTTCTACACCTCACATATACAGACACATCTAGATTACTGCTCTACACTATGGGATGGTTGCCCTGCTTCCACCTCAAAGAGACTGCACTCCCTGCATAAGAAAGCAATATGTCTGATCACCGATAATCGCACGATATCACACACAAGGACAGGAAAAGAACCCACAATACTGTCCCTGAAAAAACGTCTTCTCTACAACAAAGCCAAGCTGACTCACGCAATTCTATCAAACAATGCCTCGCCGTACCTATGATCATTGTTTCAAACCAGTAGAAGAGAGGGACTACAATTACATCAGTTACGTCTGCCCAAACCTAGGATCGACCTGTTCAAAAAGAGTCTAGCCTACTCTGGAGCCTACTTATGGAACAGCCTTCCACACCACCTAAAAAGCCTACCTACACAATATTCATTTAACAAAGCACTTTTCAAACACTTCCTAAACACTGATTATCTACCCCCATAGAAACATCATTTGCCTGTCAACATCTCATTCATAGGTCAACATTTCTTTTCCTCTTCCGCTCGTTTTTAATGGGAATAATTTGTTTTATATCCATGTAATACTATTATATAATGTAATGTATGTGAGAATGTACCCGCATACCACTGTACTTTAGAGATGTGAATGTTTCCGTTTGCTTAAATGGGTGATGTACATGCAGATATAATTTTTTTTTTAACTGCTGAAAGACTTTTCCTGCTATAGAAGTGCGCAAGAAAGTGTTATTATTATTATTATTATTTCAATTTGCACCAAGAATGTATGGATGTAAGCGAGAATGTGTTTTTGTAATTTTTGTATTGAGGATTGATGACACATTCAAAAATATAGATTAGACGTTTTGACTGCTTAAGTGAGTGTCGGTATACAGAACTTATTTATTTATTGTTTTGTTTATATTATTTTATTTTATATTTATTATTATTATTTTTCTTCAGTCACTATCTTGTTTATTTAAAAAAAAAAAAAACGTACTCAATAATTATTATGATTGCATACTGTAAATAAATGCTGTTATGTTAACTTTGTAATGTTGCATGCCTTTAAATTAATGCTTAAAGTAATACGTGGTAATAAAAGGATATAGTATGCAAGATTAATGAGAGTGAAAGGGCAGAATGTTAGACGGACCTGCGCGCCCAATTCTCAACCCTTCAAAAATAAAGTTCATTCGTTCCCTTATCTTAGGGAATTGAAGAATGACTGCCTTATAATGGGGTGAATCACAGATTACTGTACATTCACCATCTTGTCCCATACTCATGATCAATAGGTCACCTGTTTTGCTTCAATTGATTAAAAAATAGCCACTAATGCTAATCTTAACCCTGAGCTTTTTCAGAGATAATAAGGTGCGATGAACATAAGGGTTGTATATTTTTTTTAAAATACAAGCAAATAAAGTACCAACTTACTACTCATTACTCTGACTCACAGTTTCATTTATCACTCCACATGGGTGACTTATCTGTCACGAGTTTGGCGATATATTGTCTACTGCACAGTAATCTGTGATTCAACCCTTATAATGCTGTCATCAGGTTTCCTAAGTATGCATTCTATCCAACACAACATAAATTCCTCACCACTTTTCACTGATATTTGTCTGGTTCTTTCTGTCTGTGTACACTGATAATCTTACCATATCACTATAACTATGTTATTCTCTGCAAGCACCCATTTTTGTTAAATTCCAATTTCTTGGTTGTCCTTTTTGTTGTTCTCCATGTTTTACAGATATACAATAGTACTGCCTTGACATTTGAATTTTGAGTTTGTGTTTTTTCATATTTTTCCCAGTTCAATGAAAGCCCCTTTTGCCTTCTGTACTCTTTTCTTTCATACAGCTTTGTCTGCATTGCTACTAAGATGTTTACATGAGTCTACGTCAAGTATGGATGTTTCTTCTAAAACAGTCTCCTATCATTAATATAATAATAATAAATTCTTTAAGCGCCAAACACGGCGCATAAGGCAGAAACCAGTGCTCTCCAGGTTGTTCGTTGTGATGCCACTCCTCTTAACTCTTGCACATTATTTAGGCCCAACGTTCTTCCTTCTCTTATTATTGTTCTTCTAAGTGTTTCTTTTGGTCTTCCTTTTTTCCTCTTACCCTCAGGAACCCAAGTGAGCGCCTGTAGTGGTATTCTGTTGTTTTGCATTCGTAGGACATGACCGATATATGACCATCGTCTTTTCCTTATATAGTCGGAGACATATTTCTGCTTAGAGTCTTCTCTTATTTGTCGATTAGTCATGAATTCTTTCCAACTGATGCTCATGATTTTTCTAAGACATTTGTTCTCAAATGTATTTAGCTTGTTCTCCAATGATTTTGTTATTTCCTATCATTAGCCACATTTATTCCTTTAATATTTGTCGTTTTTCTTGTGTATTTTAAGTTGTCATCCTGCAGTCTCATTTTATCTTGTCTAGTTTTGGTTATGTGAAAGAAGGTCTAGGTCATCAGCAAAGTCTAAATTGTTAAGCTGTTTTGTAGTGTCTACTGAATTTTGTTTCATGTAGTTGATGTTTTTTATCTTCATAATTCAGTCTGTCATCACTAGTAAGAGAAAAAGTCACATTACATGTCAAATAGTGACATTACATGTCACACAATCCAGTCAAAAGTGGTTACTCTTTTTCATTGGTGCAGACTTTGCTTATTGCTAGTTCCTGTGATTTAAAAATATATTTAGCTCTACAAGTAATAATTTTTTTCTGCTTTTTATTATGTAGAAAATATATATTAAATTAAGTCTTCCTTCAAAATATTGTAACGCTTAATTTTTAAAATATAACTTGCAAACGTTTTTGCTTGCTGCAGGAAGGTCCCTTGGTTCTTTTTTTTTTTAGTTCTCAATAAATATGAGCCAATTAGCATGCAAAGTTTATAGCCTGATATGATGTGAAATGCTGTCAATTACAGTGGGGAACCTTAGATTCCGCTTGTAGCCAGCAGTCATGAAAAATATCTAACATTTTATAAGAACACTACTTAAGCACAATAAAACAATAGCAGTTCAAACAAGAAACTAACGATCAACTTACCCTGCATTTAGAGACATGACCTGCAACTTTCAGACAGCAGGATTAATCACTGACCACCAATCACCTTCATCCATGTAACTTACAAGTCGATCATGTGTAAATAATAAAAGGGGCTGCTGTAAAACTGATAGAGACAGTTAAAAATAAAATTATTTACTTCGTTTACAATTCAGTCTGGTTTGGTCTGGTCTGGTTTGGTTTGGTTTGGTTAGGTTTTAAGGACTATCTTCATTGCACATGGACAACTCCATCAGTGCTCCGATCTCCTCCCTTAGATCACACAAGGAGGATCTCAGCACAGTGCACGAACTCTATAGAACCAGCAAGAACCCCAATGTGTGTATTAAGGAATCACACATTCTGTAAATATTTTTGTGGTGGGTAGATTTCTAATTTTTAAATTTTGCCAGGGCAAAAGACAGAATTCAATAAGGATGTCACCTGTTTTAACATTCCTGAGTAAAGTACAATGTTAATTATGATCGGCTGTTGCGTTTGAACTGATCTGCATTGACAATTTATTTTTAGCTAAATTTTAAAGATTGCAAAAATTTGAAACCTGTCCAGTCCACTGTTTTTGTGTCCACATTTAGCCCCATGGTTTTCAACACATACATCTAGCTTATTACTTCCGCAAGTTGCAAAACATTTACATGTATGTTTTATTCATTCCTGGTAATTTTTATATATAATATGAAGTGGTTTCTGTTTAGTGGTTGAAAATTCAATAAAATGCCAGTCATCATTTGTGATGGCTAAGTTTAACAATTTTATAGAAGAAAGAAGTATAGCTGCATTGTTAAACATGAATACAAATGAATTTCCTCCTTTATTTGGTGCTGTACTATTAAATAGGTCAAATGGACAGGTATTTTAAAATTTTAATGCTGAATTTGCATGAGAGGGACATCTCTTCTGTATGTACTTATAATAGACTTTCTGTTTCCTCCTATTTATTACCAGGTATGCTTGAAGATGGAGGAGACGACTTTACAACACCACATGATCTGTTTGATGCAATCGGGATAATGCTGCAGCAGGCAGATGAGACAAAGTCAGAAGATGACATTAAAGATGTATGTGACCGTCTTTATTCACTACTGCACAGGTCTGTTACTTTTATGTTCTCATTAGATAACTGTTCTGATTATAATAATAATAATAGTAATAATAGCCCCTTCAGTCATAACTGACTATGGGAATGCGCCCCTGAGGTGACAGCCCTCAACTGCTTATTTTCCTGGTGCTCCTTTCGACGTTTTCTCCTCACCTCTGCTTCTTGTGTGAGCCTCTCTTCGCCCAATCTGAGGTGGTGCCGTAAATAGCATCGCCACTTTGTGCGATCGGCAGCTTCATCCTCCCATGTTGCTGGATCCATGTCCAGTGCCCTCATATCTCTCTTGCACACATCTTTGAACCTCAGCTGTGGTCGCCCAACTGTTCTCTTGCCATCTGCTAATTGTCCGTAGAAGATATCTTTTGGGATGCGACCATCTTCCATGCGGCGAACATGGCCAAGCCAGCGAAGTCTGCGCTGTCTAAGCAGCGTATACATACTTTGAAGGCCAGCACGTGACAACACCTCGACATTTGTCACTTTATCTTTCCACGAGATACCGAGGATGCGGCGTAGACACCGCAAATGGAAGGTATTGAGCCTTCTTTCTTGCTTAGCATAGGTCGTCCAGGTCTCGCTGCCATATCTCATTAGATAACTGTTCTGATTATATCAGCATGAATAGTATAACTACTCAGGACCTGACCAATCTAATTCATTTATACTTAAAAGTTATCTTTCTGTCTTTTACCATTTACAGTAAAGGAGCGATTGGTATATGACAGCCAGAAGGCCTCTTACCAGCATACTATGGAGGAGCAAATCATTGATTGATAGTTGCTGATTTCAGGCATTGTTCACTCTTAATTTAACGATAAATGTTGCCCTGTTTACAAAATTTCCAGACTTCTTGTTCCTGGTTTTAAAACTTTATTATTTGTTCATTCATAACCCTCCACTCCCAAAGGAGCATAGGCCTTCAACAAACACATGCCAAGTCCTCCTGCCACGTGCCATCATCTCAAGTTCTTTTCATCATTTCTTCATTTTCACCTCTGTTTCCAGCTCTCTTCTCCATGTGCTTCTTGGTCTACCTCTGCCTCTCTTGCCCTGGGGGTTCCAGAACAAGGACTGCCTTGTAATGCTATCAACAGGTTTCCTCAGTGTGTGTCCTATCCATCACCATCATCTTCTTCTCATCTCTTGTTCCACTGGCACATGTCTAGTTCTTGTCATCAGTTCCACGTTGGTAACCTTGTCGTACCATTTTAATCCTTCTATTCTACGCAAGTACCCATGTCAGGGTTCGTAGCGACCTTGAAAAACCTGGAAAACGAAGAAAAAAATTCCAGGCCTTGAAAAGCCTGGAAAAATGGCTAAAAGCCTTGAATTTCCCGCATCGGACCTGGAAAAAAAAATAGGAAATCGAAAGTTCGATACTTTGCATCCATTTTTCAGTTATTGATGGTATTTTTCGTTAAACTTCAGTTACCGTAGAATTTTTACTTCCCTTTGCGCACTAAATCCATTTCCAGAAGTTTTCGGCGGTTTCGTTTTCGGCGCTTTGCGTTAATGACGTAAACGCACAGATTTATTTTTAGCGTTGGCGTCTGTTGTTACTCGAGTGCTACTGGGAAAAACCCAAGAACTTCATTCAAGTTGTATTAAATCGTTCATTTCAACTGAGGTAAGTAATAAATTCATTTATCTCATTTATAAAACCTATTTAAATAAGTCCAGTTTATAGATAGGCTGTAATTTACAATGTAGGCCTATTTACAGTTTTATTTTTAACCATGGCCAAAATTAGCCTAGGCCTATAGGCAAGTGTTTGAACGAAATTTCTTGGTTTACATCTGCATACGGGAATATGTTTGACACAGTTTAAGATGGTCAGGAATAGAAATTGATGGCGATTCCATATCCTATAGCATACCCATGTCCCACTGTTCATTTCACCACATTTTTTGGAAATAAATATATTTCAAATGCTTTTTTATTATATTTATGATGAAGAGACATATCCCGTTCTACCTCTGAAGGGTTATAAGCTAATTAAGATAGGCCTACATGTTTTCAATTCCAGATAACATGAATAACCGCCGATACACGAAAGTGGCATCACATTTGTCAAATCACTGTAATTAGGATAAATGAAAATTACCAATTTTGTGCATAGGCCTATGTTATTTAAAAAAAAAAAATAATTAAATAAAATTTTTAAAAATCTAAACAAACAAACGAAATAAAACAAAACAAAACCCAACAAAAATAGTGGGGGGGGGTGTGTGTAAAGGCCTGCTGTTTCCAGTTAGATATTTAATAGATTTTCACTTATCATAAGTGTTATAAGGATATCATCATACCTTCACCCTCCCAATTACTATATATTAACTTTTGTTCTAGTTAAATATTGTTTGACTATATTATTCATGCGTTTAGAACTTTGACTTGGTAAATATACATAGCTTAGGCCTACTCATGAGTTATTTGTGTGTTCCATTATTTTTTTTAAACAAAAAAGAACACAACCCCAAGGAGCAGTTTTTCCCTCAGAAACATCAAAACCATCTAACACTACTCCCTCGGACACGTCAAAAACGTCTAACACTACTAGGAGACCTACAGATGTGACATCATTTGTGACCAAGGAAGAAACTCTCAGAGCTGAGATCATTTGGACTTCTTTCAGTGAAAAGTCACCATAGTTTTAATTCAAATTTCATACGCAACAAGGGACATATTCACTTTTGTGGTAGTTTTTATTCAGCCTTCAGCTTTATTTCAAGACCTGAAATTAGATTGGTGCATTTGGAATGGTAGCTGAAAATAGGAAGCATTTTCCTGTAGCACTGAAGAAAAAACAACTCAAATTGAAAAAGACAAATCATCCTGTGTTTTGTGTGACAGAAGATCAAAGCAAAGATCAGGATGTCAGTATGACTCTTATTGAACCTGCTATTCTTCGAAGCAATGTGACACCTTAAAAATCACAGGTCACAACAACACGACTTACTGAGCACCACTTCATTGATAAATATGAAAGGGCAAAGTACAAACCAGACTGTAAAGTGTGTAAGGCTGCAGGGAACAGAAGCCAGACTTGCATGTACTGCCCAGATTGCAATGTACCTCTATGCCTGATACCCTGCTTCAAGTTATACCACACAGTCAAGGATTATCAACGATCCAGACAAAGACTCTTGCAGAGACCTACAGCTACAACTTCAACCCCAGTTAATGAAAAAAGCAGCTCAGACTCCAACTAGAGGTACTTAACTACTCAAACATTTACAAACGCTCATTGTCAGATGCCACAGACGCAGAATACATTCAAAAAAGACAAACACGATAAATACAGTTTTTTTTTGCATTTTATTCACAATTTTATTAGCCTTTTATGTGGATATACGTGGTTAATCATTAAATCAATACGTCAATCAAGCTTATTTTATTCATTACTAACATGTCACTAACATTTTATTGTGCTGACGTTGAACAAATTCACTAAAAACTGGGAAAAGATGTCTGTTTTTCAATCTTTTATGAATTTAAAAAAAAAAAAAAACTTCTTTTTAAAGAAATCTGCAAACACCCTTGGTAATGGGAGACAGTAATACTCCGGATTGCTGGTCAGCAAAGTGATAATTATATCTGAGAAAATTAGATGAAAATATTAGAGTTTCCCATCCTTGAAAATCACGTGCTGGACCTGGAAAAAGCCTGGAAAATGCTTGAAGAAATTTGCTATGAACCCTGCCATGTATGAAAGTCTGTAGCTTTTGGTTGTTTTATTTGTTGTTCTCCATGTTTTAGAGCCATATAATAGTAAAAAAAAAAGGTAAAGGAACCCGTTACACGCCCATTGAGGCATATTGGGAATATGGTGTTAGGCCCATATTATCTTGACCGTCGGCACACAAGGGGTGATGTGGTCGGCATCACGCCGGCCGCCTTAACCTTCCCAGAGATGCTCTGGTACCCATTTGGGGCTGGGTCGACCCAGGAGCCGTTTGTGGCCTAAAAAATTCCCACCTCATCTGGGGATCGAACCATAGACCACTGCGCTAGGAACCAGTGCACTAACCACTATGCTACCGCGGCTCCATCATATAATAGTACTGACTTTACATTTGAGTTGAAGATTCTTATTTTTGTGTTGGATCCAATTTCTCTTGATCTCCATATATTTCCCCGATGCAGTGAAAGCTCCTCTTGCTTTTTGTATTCTTATTTTGATATCACTGTCTGTCCCTCCAACTTTATCTATATTATTGCCAAGATATGTGTATGATTCTACATCATTTAGTGGTGTTTCTTCAAGTTCAACCCTGTTATCATTACCTGCATTTATTCTCATTATTTTTAGCTTTTCCCTGTGTATTTTCAGACCCAATTGCAGTGACCTCTCATCGAGTGTTTTCAATTTGTCCTGCATCTGATTACGGTTATGGAACAGAAGAGCCAAGTCATCAGCAAAATCTAGATCATCCAACTGCTTAGTTAGAGTCCACTGGATTCCATTTCTGTTGTTTGTCGTCGATGTTCTCATAACCCAGTCTATTGATAGTAAGAAAAGAAATGGAGACAAGAGGCATCCCTGTCTCACTCCCGTTCTTATCCCAAACGGTTCTGTAAGCTGTCCTTCATGAAGAACTCTGCATGTCATGTCTTCATATGTTTTCTTTATTAAATTAATGATCTTCAGGAGAACTCCATAATGCCTCTCAATTTCCAATGTGATTCTCTATCTACACTGTCAAATGCCTTTTCGTAGTCCACAAATCCAATGTATAGTGGTGAATTCCATTCCAGACTTTGTTCAACTGTTGATCTCAAAGTTGCTATCTGGTTTGTACAGGATATGTTTTGTCGAAAACCTGCTTGTTCATCTGTCAGTTTCTTGTCTATGGACTTTTTTAATCTCTCGAGGATAATCCTGTTTAATACTTTTCCTGGCATTGATAGTAACATTATTACTCTATAATTTGTGCACTCTTGTAAATTTCCCTTCTTAGGCAACTTAACCAGATATCCTTCCTTCCATTCTGCTGGTATCTCTTCCCTTTTCCAGACTTTACCAAGTAATTTATATAACATCTCTGTAGCTGTGTCGATATCTGCTTTGATGGCCTCTGCTGGAATGCCATCTGGTCCAGCCGCTTTTCCATCTCTTAGAAGCTTTATGGCTTTCTTTATTTCTTCCATCATTGGTCTTTCACAGTTAATTTGTAGCTCTTCTTCTGCTGGCTGGATGTCTTGGGGGTTTTGTGGAGCTGGTCTATTGAGAAGGTCCTCAAAATATTCCATCCACCTCTTCATTTGCTCTTGTATATTGCTGAGCAATTTTCCATTCTTGTCTTTTATGATGCGATTTGTTTGCTTGTATTTCCCTGTTAGCTTCTTTGTGCTGCTATACAGTTCTCTCATATTTCCTTTGGCTGCAGCATCTTCTGCCTCTCTTGCCAACTCCTCAGTATACTTCCTCTTGTCTCTTTTGATACTTCTTTTTACTTCTTTGTTTGCTTCTGTGTACACATCTTGAGCCTTGGCTTTGGAACTTCTGGTTATGCTTCTGTTTATATATGCTTTCTTGTTTTTTCTGTCTTTTATGTTATTTATGGTTTCTGTTGTTATCCATGCTTTTTGTTGTTCCCTTTTCCCCAGTATTTCTTCACATGTCTCATTCCATACAGTTTTGATTTGCTGCCAATAGTCTTCTGTATTCACTACATCTTCCAGCTGTTGGAGCACTTGGAATTTGTTGGATATTGTGACGGCAAATTTGTCTCTTGTTTCTTGATTTCTTAGATGTCCTACATTAAATTGTTGTCTATAACTTTGCATTGTTGCACATCTCTTGAGTTTCATTTTTACTTTGGCTATCAGAAGGTGGTGATCTGATGCCACATCTGCTCCATGGTCTGGTGATATCCATGTTGCCTTGTGTATTCTCTTATGTGGAAACATGCTTCCTCATATAGCCAGTTGATTTGAAGCACAAAAGTTTGAGAATAGTTCCCCATTTTCATTCATTATTCCTAGCCCATGTTTTCCCATGACTTCTTTAAAGCCGGTGTTGACTGTACCTACCTTTGCATTCATGTCACCCATCAAAATTGTGATATCTCTTGTTTTTATTTTCTCCATAATATCCTGCAGTCTAGTAAAAAATGCTTCTTTCACATACTCTTCTTTGTCATTAGTTGGTGCATAACATTGGATGACATTTACATTTATTTTCTTTTTAGCTGTTTTAAAAGTAGCTGTTATTATTCTGGGTACCACAGCTTCCCATTCAATGAGTGCTTTCTGTGCTTCTTTAGATACATAAGAGCTACCCCTTCATGTGGTGGTGTGAACTCTCATCTTCATGTCCCAAGGACAGCACCAATTCACCTGTGATGAGTTTCTTCCTGTCCACCCCCTTCCACTTTGTTTCACACAGTCCCAGAACTCAATCTTATATTCCCTCATTTCTGCTGCTACTTGTGCCGCTTTCCCTTGTTCATTCAATGTCCGAACATTCCAGGTGCCGAATCTGGAGGTTCTCCTAGAAGAAAGAAGGTTAGTCAGTAACACAGACTCCTTTCAGCTTTCTCTGTGTTGCATCATATGCTTCCGTGTGAGAGGACCTTCCCCTGTCTTGGATGGCTGTGTTTTATTTTCCTTAATTGACGTTTCCATGTTTATTGAAGTTTTTGTGGCTTAAATTTTTTTACAGGATGGGGTAACCAGCCCCATGCCCAACCCTCCTTAGTTGCTTTCTACGACATGCATGGTAGGGAACAGTGTTACTATTCTTTCCTCCCCTTTCGGGCCCTGGTAACACACAGGCGTTATTATTTGTTGTTGACTATTTTATTCTGTGTTTTAAAACCACAGCAGATTTTTATCTTCTTCCTCGTTTGTCTTCATACTTCCAGATTAATGACTGTAATAGGAGGTAGTCAACACAAGGTTCCCGACATCTCCAAACAGTTTTTCGTTGACAGAAGTGATCTGTTGCCATATACTACTCCGTTCAATGCTGTAGGTTGGGCAGGACTGCAGCAGGTGTTCGACTGTCATCGGGCTGGTACCGCAGGTGCAGAGATATGTTTCACCAATTTTGTGGTATAGATGGTATCTCAGTCTGTTGTGTCCAGTGCGTAGCCAAAAAATGGTGACCTGTTCTCTTCTAGATAACTGATGATATGCAGATTTAAAAAGTTCTAGTTTTATGTACTTGCTTTGTAAATTTACACATTCTTTTTCCATTTCAGCACCACAAATGGTTCTGGAGGAGCAGTAAGCACAGTGAATGGGTTTAACAAAATTCTTGATGCCCCTGTCCAGATGTCTGACATGGCAGATAACTCTGGCAATAATAGTGATCACAGCATTTGGCTAATGAAGAAAGACAACTCTTCTGTGAGTTATCAAGCATGTTTTTTGTTTGTCTTTGTTTTTTTTTATTGAAAGTCAGCTTAGTTCTGTTGTAGGCACTTCCTGGGTTAAAGATACAGTTTAAAGTATAGGTTCACAACTATTGCATTGCGGCGCAAGAGTGTGTCATGAGATACTGTGAAGTGTGTCACAAAATTTGATGTAGATTCTCTTCACTTTTTAAAATGTGCAGTTTAATGAACATAGCAGGGCAGGGTGGGTGCAGCACTTGCTTCTCAAAGCAGAATCTTTGGGTTCAGAGCCCAGTAGCATCATGTTCCAGCATATTTTTTTACTTTCACACCTTTGATTGTACAATCACATTCTAGCATATAAAGTAAGGTGTTGCTACTTCAGCCACTCTCGACATCCATTTGTAGCACTCCGTAATACAGGGCGATCGAGAATTATTCACCTGTGTATGACGTTTAGTAACCGTGAGCAGATAAGAGTGTTACGGATAGATGAATTTGTGGTCTGACCCCGAGGAATTTTATTGGTCACATTCGTTGAAATTTTGTTCTTCTCAGTGTTTCAGAGCCATGCAGTTGAACCTGCCTTGATGTGTGCATTGAAGAATTTTGCATTACACTTGATGTCTAGATGTTGGCCAGTGCAGTAAAAGCTGCTTTTGCCTTTTGTATTCTTATTTTGATGTCACCACAGTGCAGAACACATGGCAAGTACTGGAGCATCAGCTGGATATTATACATGTCACAAATGGTGTCCATAAAGAGACATTGAAAAACTGTATCCTGAGCTTTCCATTTTCAGCGTGAATTTCAATTAATGTGACCAATAAAGTTCTCTGGATTAAAGCTGCAAATGCAGTATCATTTATTCATAACACTCGTGTTGGCTCAAGGTTATTGAACTTAATAATCCAGGAATAATTCTCAGACACCCTGTATTAAAATCACACCTCTTTGTACTTCTACTTTCTAGAATGTAAGATTGAAAGTATGATATTTCTACTTAACACTCTGTATTTTCACTTTGAAGTACATAAATGTAGCAAAATTGTAATATAAATAATCTTGCACCTCTCTGCATTTACACATTTTGCACATCAGCGTACGAATGTAGTATTGCTACTCTTACACCTATCTGCTACTGCTTTATTTTGGCTCATAAATCTAAAAAAATATAATGTTTGACTTTCATATGTCTCATTATTTCCACTTTGTCTCATAAACATAAAATTGGTATTTTCATTTCAAGTGATTCAGCACACAAAATTATATAGAATTACAACATAGTTTGTGGTTAGCTATTCTTCTTTGATCCTTAGCCGCCGACCGTCAAAGCAGTCAGTGGCCATCACGCCAGTGGCGTCTTGTAGGGCAACAACAAATTGATTCCACTTTGCTCGGTCGGCGGCCATCCTTCGTACAGTGCGCCAACTCTGGTTCATTCTTTGCATCTCAGCCTCCACAGTCTTCCGCCAGGTTGTTTTTGGTTGGCCTCTCTTTCGTTTTCCTTCAGGGGTCCAAAGCATAGCTGTTCTTGTGATGGCATCGGGGTCTCTTCTGAGGACATGGCCAACCCAGCTCCAGCATCTGCCAGCTATGATGGTGTGCATGTCCTCTTGCTTGCTCCGAGCAAGCAGATCTTGGTTGGTGATGGTATTCGGCCAAAAGATTCGGTGAATTTTTCTTAGGCATGTTGTGTGAAAAGAGGACAATTTCGACATTTCCTTCTCTGTAACTCTCCAGCATTCTGCACCATAGAGAAGCACAGAAAGCACACAGCTCTGATATAATCTTAATTTTGTGCTTGTGCTGTATTGAGAGGACTTCCAGATGTTGTTTAGGCTAAAAAAGGCTGTTCTTGCCTTATTCATTCTGATGTTGATGTCTTTGCCTGCCCGGTTAGCTATTCAGACAAATACTTTTCCCATTGTTTTTTGTCAGAGTAATCGTTA